>JAMKCH010051825.1:0-27329 GCA_023653785.1 Ophioderma brevispina | reverse complement strand
GAAAACTTCAGAGTTAACACTTACAGATTATTATGATGACAATTTTACATGAATCATGTTTGTCATCCAACTGTGGGTTCTTTAGCCAATTTCAATTTTAATACAGTCCAACAACCTTATCAATGGGCAAACAATTACAATTCTGTGGCAGATTTACGAATTTGGTTGCTAGTTTTGGACTAACCAGTAATGGGTTCAATTGCCAAGTCCATTAATTAACATTCACAGGGGACCTTCAAACTTAGCATGAACAGGTTTGACCTCAGTCCCTGGTAAGCCCTTGGTAGATGGTAGGCCCATCAAGTTTCATTTTCACACGCAGAACCCTGCTAGAACCAGTTAATAAGTGCACACATAAACCAATGGCATTCAGTAAGAAAGACGACAAGCGCGGCATCAAATGATGTCCAAAAACTTGACAAAAAGACACAAAAGTTACCCAAACTGACTCCCGTCACTGAAATTTAAAAAATCAAGCCCAACATGAAATTCCCCCAGTATCTGACTCCCACTAGGCAGCTTTCTGTCAGAAATGCAAATAAAACGCCCGACTAGTAGAGAAAATAAGACACGCCGCTCTCGATCGCAATAACCATCAATTCAATGAATTGATGGGTTAAAAATTTGGCATAGAGAGCAAAAGCACTGGAGAGAAGTGTTATGTTTTGTAGCCTGAAGTGCATTTCAAAAAGTTAAAACAAGAAAAGGTTAACTGAAATATCCAAATAAATATATGCAAATTAGCTAATTAAAATGCATAAATATGCAATTAATGCAGCTGAAATCAACACATGATATTGTGGGACCTCACTCTATCACCCTACCAAATTTGGTAAATCAGGCATAGCGAAGCATTTTTAACCAAAATGTCTGAAAAATGTGCAAATAAGCTAATTCAAAATCATGATTATGCAAATGATCATGCAAATAAAGCAGCCAAAAGCTACACACACCTCGCTCTACCACCCTACCAAGTTTGAAGTAAATCGAGCATAGCGTTTATCCAGCAGAGCATTTTATAAAAGGCTAATCGAAATGTCTGAAAAATATGCAAATAAGCTACCGGGTAATTAGAATTCGTGAATATGCAAATAATGCAGCCAAAAGCTACACATGATACTGTGGCACCTTACTCTATCACCCTATCAAGTTAGAAATTGGGCATAGCATTTAGCCAGCAGAGCATTTTTTAAAAGGTGAACCAAAATGTCTGAACAATATGCAAATAAGCTAATTTGGTATGATATTGTGGCACCTTACTCTATCAGGTTAGAAGTAAATTGGGCATAGTTTAGCCAGCAGAGCAGTTTAAAAAAGGTTAACCGAAATGTCTGAAAAATATGCAAATAAGCTACCGGGTAATTAGAATTCGTGAATATGCAAATAATGCAGCCAAAAGCTACACATGATATTGTGGCACCTTACTCTATCACCCTATCAAGTTAGAAGTAAATCGGGCATAGCGTTTAGCCAGCAGAGCAGTTTAAAAAAGGTTAACCGAGTCATACGGACGGACGGACGGACACATGGAATTTGGACTAGTATGTGCCTCCATGAACATTCGTTCAGGCGACACAAAAACTTGACACACACACAACTTAACATTTTAGTCACACATACACACTCACGCACAATGGAATGCTAAGTGGTCATGCCAGCTACATGTATGCTGGCAGCCCACAAAAATGCCAATGCACTGAGTTAGAAATATGCACCAATTTTCCATAAAGTAGTGATTGCGTCATTAAGCAAAGACACGCATGGACACAAAATTGCTAGCCAGTCCAGCAACACCGTCGTATCATGGTATCCCCGATCACAGGCTCAGGACCCTAATGATTCCAGTTTTTTCTCGTCCCCTCTTCGTTGTTCCTGCACTCCCTCCCGAATGAAACAGATTGGATGTTAGGGTAAATTTGATTTAAGCAATAAGCATTATTTTTCGTCGTTGTGTCTCTTAGTAAGGCGTGTTTTATAATTTTCATTTCACACAAAAAATTATATATTTTCACTGAAATTGGTCCCGTTAGAGTCGAGGTAACTTTCAGAACCCCTGGATGAGCATGGTACCCAACAACCCCCAAGAAGTTATTCCTGTGTGTAATATTGCACAAACTGGTTTAAGGTGCACAAGAGGAATGTGTTTTTTTCCACATATCGGGCGCCTTAAAATTCACAGTACTAATTTTTTGCCCTGATGTAAGCTTTCCATCAAAATATTCCCCATCGTAAAGGATTAAGCCGAGAAATGTTTCTTTGGTACAAAAATTGTGAAATTTATAATTCGTATAGGAGCAAATATGAAATTCAGCCTATGTTTTTACATTGAAATACCAGCAAATCCAAATCGCCTTTTTTCTCTCTTTTAAAAGACATTTTCTGCAGCGAAATACAAGGCAAGAAATCTTCGAGTGTCTAATCTATATGGAAATTACTATTATGACCACAATTATTTGGGTGCCCCCAAAATCTCTTGTTTGCCCCTTTAATGTCAGACTTCATGAGGGATTATACAGATTTATTCATCAGTTGGGCACAAATCACTCCATTGAGTTTAATGACACTAGACTAGGTTGTTGCAATATTACAGAGAAATGACCCCAAGAACACTCCAGGGTGGCTCTAACGCCACAGTTCAGTTACTCATTAAAACACATTTGTAGGGTCACTGAACAGAGTCATTGTGACTAAAGTTTAGAATTATTCCAATCCTTAAAATGTGCTACTTTTCAGGTGCCTGTGAAGTCAGAACTTAGTCAACTGACAGTTTTTAGTTTTTTTTTCATGTTTAACGGCAATAACAGTTTTCTTTCCCTATATTTTAACAGAAATCTATATTATTTGTCTTTTTTCCTCCTTATATTTTGTTCATTTGAAACTTTTACTATGTATCAAAACACATTTTTGACCACGAACATCACATTGGCTGAACTGCAAAAGGGCGGGTAATTTCGCGTATTACGCGCAATACGCGCCTGTGCTATTCGGCGCGCGCGATGTAAAGAGCGCATCAGAAACGCCTTGGATGCTCACGATTCATATGACGCACACCCAGGTACTTGTATGCAATTTGTAAATGGTTGCCCACGGAGTTGCTTTTGCAAACACAATGGGATTCTAATTTCACGATTTGAGCCTCATACATTGTTGAATTTTAGATCATAATATCCAGATGAGTAATTTGACCTGGTGCAGGAAGCAGTGTTGAAGAATCAAAGATGAAACGCTTGTGGTTGGAATAAGGCTATATTTTGGAGCTATATGGGGCCATATTTGGACAAAATGGCGATTTTTCCTGTGTTCACTTCGGCGATAATTTCGTGATGTTTCGGTTCCCAGTTTCCTCGAAATCCATATTCATATACAGGTAAGAAATGAAATCGTATAGAGCATATCAAAATCTAGGGTCGTATTTTTTTAGAGTTTTCATTTTTGGTTAAAATCGTGATTTATGTCAACCTTTGAACATCTTTGGCGTTGTTCCAAATTGAAACACCGCGGCTTTTGGCTTGTTTGCAAATACGTTGATAAATAGTGCAAATTTGAAAAAAGGGGAATACCGACCTAGAACTATGACTCTGTAATACAATTACGAACAAGGCACATTTTTATAACATTTCTATATTTTTTTATAGGGAACCAAAAAAAATGAGTGAAAATCTCCATTTTTTTATGATGTTCCCTCAAAAATAACGGTATTTTTGGGGACAATATTGTCATATTGTGGATTCCTGAGTCATTTCTTTCCTTCTCAATATGTAAAACACTTTTATATAATGTTTGGAACAACAATTAAGAAGATACGGCAAAAAAACAACCGTTCCTTTGAATTCCTGACTTCACAGTCCCTTAAGATGTGTCAAGGATAGTGTATTTTGTTTTTTACAAAACTTTTTATTTTTTTTACTTTTTTGCACTATTTTAAACATGAAATGTGATTTAAATCATTAACTAACAAAGTATCCACTGAAGACAAACCCTGTCCTGGTTTTTTCCCTGAATCAAACAAGCTATTTTAACCAAGTCACAAAAAGCTAGATTAATGGTCCCTTACCGGCAGGATTTAACACATTTCCTGCCGTCGAGGCTCAAATCGCAGCATCGCGTCTCGCGGTGATTTTACTGAGTTTACGAAGCTGACCTTGTGTTTTAAATTTAGTTTGCTCGAATGCACTTGGAAAAGCAACGAGTGCATCAATGATGCAGTAAACCCATCAATTGGAATGGTTAGGGAATGCATAGTTGTATTAAGTTTGGAGTCAATGTTCAGTTTTTTTGAAGAAGTAATGTTATTTTATAATCTTGGCTCTTCTTTACACAAAACACCTTCTCCGTCTCTCCGGATATCCAGGGTCCACAAGCCACAATAAATCAATAATAATTAATATAAACATCACGATCATATGGTGATCAGATTACAAATGATTAAAATTCCAGGTTAAGATTAGAAGTCCAGGTTAAGCAATGTTTGCTACGTTATATTCCGTTTTCATTGTTGTCCATGTTTCAGGCTTGCTCAACCCTCCCTCTGAAGAAGTCTTACATCCTTATTACTGTAATAACATGAGAAGGAGAAACAATTGTTGATGCATCAGCGAATGATTCCAACCTTAACCATGCAGTACTGGCGGTACAGCTGTGTAGACTCAAGAAACATCCAGACCGGATGGGGGAGTGGGGGGGAGGGAGTTCTCATAAAAAATAAATTGAAATATAAAAGTAACGCAAGAACTATCACATACAAAAATCCAATTAAATAATTTGGAATGTACAATAAGTTTATGATTGTTTCATGTATGCCTAAAAATTTTACCTTGAATCCTTGATGCGTCCATCCCATTTATTTGTAAAATATGTACATACTAGGCGGTCCATGGGTTTCGCGATCACCTTGAATGACCCTCGGGTTTTGCAGTTCCTTTGACCTTGAATGACCACTGATGACCTTGCCGTGACTTAATATTTTCGGCTGATACACCAAAGTTAACCCCTGTTGATCTCCTTTGACCGTAAATGACCCCTCATGACCTTATCATGACCTTTAACATTTTCGGCATCAACAATCAACCCACAAATTTCTTCTGGATACACCAATGTTTACCCCATTTGACCTCCCTTGACCTTGAATGACCCTGATAACCTTGTCATAACCTTAAACATTTTCGGCATCAACAATCGACCAGCAGGTGGTTAAGAGCCGGTCATTTACACAAAATTTGTTCCCATTGAAATGTGGATAATCGACATAACAGACTACAGATAATATTTCATATTAATGAAATGTTGTCTTGTATTTCTAAGCGTTCTGGTATAATAAGACGTGTAAAACATTTCATTCCAAAAGACACCCTAATCATGCTTGCAAACGCTTTAGTCAAGCCCAACTTTGACTACTGCAGTTCTGTTTGGACAAACTGTTCTAATGAGCTTTTACAGTCACTCCAAATTCTGCATAACAGATTAGCTCGGATTATTCTTTCTGCAGATATCAGAACACAAATTAATGACATGATGGGTGCCTTGAAATGGAACAAACTAAATGACAGGTGGTTTAACCAAATGTTAATTATAATATTTAAATGTCTAAAAGGTATGGCCCCTAGTTACCTTTCCTCTCATTTGTCTTTATGCATGAAATTCACTCCAAAGGTACTAGGAGTCAAACAAACTTTGCTCTTTCTGAACCAATCTGGAACATTACAGCAGGGAAAAGGACTTTCCATTCACGTGTTACCAAAATTTGGAATGGCCTTCCTGCAGATGTTAGATGTAATTTTAACAACATGAGTCTTGGCCAATTCAAAAACTCTTGTTTTGTAAAACCTGTCTGATTTTCATTGTTTATATTTATATATATATATATATATATTTGTATGTTTATATTTCTCATTGTTAATATTATGTGCATTCATCTTTCAGTTGTATTTTATCTTGTATATTGTAACTGCAGGGCCTCCTTGGAAATCAGTGCATTAGCATTGAAGGGGCTACCCTGCCTAAAGAAAGATTAAATAAACGAGTGCATCAATGATGCAGTAACCATCAACTGGGATGGTTAGGGAATGCATAGCTGTGGGTCAGGTCATGTAGGGTCATTACAGGTCAATTGACATATAGCCCATGGGGTCTTGGCCATGGTTACCTTGAGCAATTTGGTGGCTTATACACTTAACTTGGAAGAATGTTTTGATATGTTGGGGTCAAAGGTCAAGTAGGGTCATTGGAGGTCAAAAGGGCATATGGGCCATAAGAGGGCATTGATGTCCTTGTCATGAGCTATAAAATTTTCGTCATCAACAATCGCCCCACCCACCAAGTTTTCGCCTGGATACTAAAGTTACCCCATTTGACCTTTGACCTTGAATGACCCTGATGACCTTGTTGTGACCTTTAAGATTTGTGGCATCAACAATCAACCCCACCCTCAAGTTTCATGTCCATACACCAACACCAATGTTTACCCCATTTGACCTTTGACCTTGAATGACCCCTAATTCCCCACTAGCTGAGCATACCCGCTAGATGAGTATACTGGCATGTTTTCGACCTAATTAGCGCCCCGGGTGCTTCATATCCATATGTCAAAGCATGGGTATGAAAGCACGGCCAAGTTACCCAATAATGGCCCTACATCACTTTTGACCCCAAAATAACCCCTCAAAAATGTTACCACAAAAGTGGTACGGCGAAACTCTACCAACATACCAAAACTCATATCCATACGTCAAAGCACGGCCAAGTTACCCGATAACGACCCCTGGATGACCTTTGAATCCAAAAATGCCTCCTCGAAAACGTGACCACAAAACTCGTACGGCGAAACTCTACCACCACACCAAAACTCATATCCATACGTAAAAGCACGGCCAAGCTACCCGAAAACGACCCCTGAATGACCTTTGACCCCAAAATGACCCCTCGAAAACGTGACCACAAAACTCGTACGGCAAAATTACCACCATACCAAAACTCTTATCCATATATCAAAGCACAGCCAAGTTATCCGATAACGACCCCTGGATGATCTTTGACCCCAAAATGACCCCTCGAAAATGTTACCACAAAACTTGTACGGTGAAATTCTACCACCATACTTAAACTCATATCCATACGTCAAAGCACGGCCAAGTTATCCAATAACGACCCCTGAATGACCTTTGCAGAGCTGCTAACATTGAGATTTTGGAATCAGGGAGATTTGATCTTGGAATCAGGGAGATTTGATTAGAAGCAGGGAGATTTTTTTTTAAAATTTAGTGAGCATTTAAGTGTAATACCTAGGTCCTCAAGATGGATACAGCCAATGGATACTGTCTTAAAAACAACATGAGTCTTGGCCAATCTCAAAAACTCTTGTGTTTTTGTAAAACCGTGTCTGTGATTTGCATTGTTTATATTTATATATAGTTCTATATTATATTTGGTATGTTTATATTTCTCATTGTTAATATTATGTGCATTCATCATTCAGTTGTTATTTATATCTTGATATATGTAACGCCAGGGCCTACCTGGAACAGTGCTTTTGCATTGAAGGGGCTACCCTTGAGAAAGATACTAAAAATAACCGAGTTCATCAATGATGCAGTAACCACAACTGTGTATGTTTAGGGCATTATAGACTGTGTGTTCATGTCATCGTAGGGTCATACAGGTCAATTGACATAAGCCCATGGTCTTGGCCAGTGGTTACGAGCAAATTTGGTGGCTATACAACTTAACTTGGAAGAATTTTTGATATTTTTGGGGTCAAAGGTAAGATTGGTCATTGGAGGCAAAAGGGCATATGGGCCATAAGTAGTGGCATGTGATGGTCCTTGGTCAAGCTATAAAATTTTCGTCATCAATCGGCCGACCCCCCCCAGTTTCGCCGGCGGATACTAATTTTACCCCATTTGACCTTTGACCTTGAATGACCCTGATGACCTTGTTTTTGACCTTTAGAGATTTTTTGCAATCAACAATCACAACCCACCACGTCAAGTTTCATTCCATACACACCACCAATGTTTTAACCCACCCTTTGAACCTTTTGACCTTGATTAACCCCTAATTCCCCACTAGCTGAGCAGTACCCGCTAGATGGAATATACTGGCAATGTTTTGTCGACCTAATAGCGTCCCCCCGGGTGCTTTCACTATCCATATGTCAAAGCATGGTATGGAAAGCACGGCCAAGTTACCAATCATGACCCTACAATCACTTTTTTGACCCCCAAAATAACCCCTCAAAAATTTACCTCGTTACCACCTGCCGGAAGGTCACAAAAGTGGTAGCTCGTAAAACTCTTCACCAAACATACCCAATATCCCAAACTCATAATCCAGCTCCTGACGTTCATCTCACCCTTCCCCATTTACCCTATAAGAACGACCCCGGTTTATTACCATTTTACATGTAGCTCCAAAAAATGCCTCCTCGCAAACGTGGACTCACAAAACCTCGTACGGCGAAACTCGTCTAAAACTCTACACCACCAACAAAGCAAGATAAAGACCCAAAACCTGCATATCCATACGTCAAGCAGACTGCCAAGCTAAAACGCCTAAACACTACCCCCTTAATAACCCTTTGACCCCCAAAAAAATGACCCCTCGAAAACGTGACCCCAAAACTCTTACGGCAAAATAACCACCCTATCCAAAACTCTTATTCCATATCTCAAATCCACCGCCAAGTTTTGTATCCGATAACGACCCTGGATGATCTTTGACCCCAAAGACCCTGACCGCCGTCGAAATTGTTACAAAACTTTGACAAGGTGAAATCTAATCCTACCACCCATACCAATGCTCATATCCATACGTCAACGCAACGCCAGTTATCCATAACGACCCTGAATATACCTTTGCAGAGCTGCTAACACTGAGAATTTTGAATCAGGGACTATTTGATCTTGGAATCAGGGAGATTTGAATAGAACAGGAGCTTTTTTTTTAAATTTAGGGAGCATTTAGTGTAATACCTAGGTCCTCACGATGGATACAGCCAATGGATCTGTCTTAAAGATCAAGAAGCTTCCACATTAAGGAAACTGGCACAGTAACTTAGTCCATTTGGATTTTTTTAAAGCATGACTGAACGGTTGAAGTAAAAGTCAACTCTAAAGGTTCGTAACTTGAAAACGGAGCCACCTGCATAATTATGAACTGCATCCTGAGATAGAGCTCTTTTAAAAATAAAGCTTTCCCGCAAAAAAATGACACGGGCTCCGCCGTCTGACAGTTCCTACTGGCAGTTCCTTAAATGTGCCGGGGGCTAAAGTCCATATGGAGATTTAAAAAAAAATTGGAATGAAAAATGTCTAAGTAAAAGTCACTTTAAGGCTCATAACTGAAAACGTTGCCACTACAAACTGGAACGTGCAGCATGAGATATCTCTTTAAATCAAGCTTCGAAAAATTGACAGGGCTGCGCGTCTGACGCCCCCCTTTAGGGAACTTGTCCAGTGGGAACAAATTCACAACCAGGCACTAAATAATTATAACTTAACACTTGCATTATAGCAATGATGAGCAATATTCAAAAAAGGCAAACATCAAATCGCGCACATACAGTTCATTATTGTAGACCTATCCCTTTGCACCACTGGAGTTATTTGTTTAACACTTTAAGACACAGCATAGCCTATAGCTTAATGGTTAAATATTGAAATATTGCTGTGCTGGTCCCATCCGAAAGTCGGGAGAAAACTATGTCAGAAATATAGCTTGGAGTTAACTCGTTAATTTCCATTCCGTTTACACTCACCGCGTCTGTATTTTCGTTCGTTTAAAAAACGGTCCACCAACAACTTAACGACTGCCGAATTTGGCGCTTTGTCCATTCACACGGAAAATGCAATTCTTGCAACCATAAATCGTCCGTAATTCAAGGTCCTTATTACCCACCCACCACCCCCGCTTTGCATTCGATCATAAATAGATCATCTTGAAAACCATAAAATGTTTGTTTTGTACTATACCTATGTTAGTTTTAATCCCAAATAAGCTTTTTTTTTTGATATCCCAAATCCCAAATGATTGACGATTAACTGTGGGAGCTGCCATTTTAATTAACCTTTTATTGTAGATCCGGTAATTAAGATCCCTCTTGTAATTGAAGCACCGCTTAATTGGGGGCCTTGTTATGCGGTGCAATATATGCCGAAGTCGTTCCACTCACGTACAAGAACTTGGTAAACGGGGATTCCCAGTCCTCCGTAAAGGTCGGAACCATTTCTAGGAGAATCATCAGTTTGAAATGTTAACTTTTAACTTTACACTGACGGCAGTAATTTGGTGAAAATGTTTTTTACTCAGCAATTAAAATAAAAATAATACTGAAAAGTTGTAGAGGTTTTGCTGCGCGACTTGTAAAGCGGTAGAGTGAATTTTCTAAACGTTGTAGTGAACGCCTTCACACCGTTCGTGTAAACTTACGACTCACAAGTCAACACGCACGCCACTTTCAGAAACCATTTGAACAGACTTGTAGACTTTATTAATCTTGTGTCTTTCGATTCACTTTGTAAAGACTTATCTTTTTTTTGCCTAACAATGTGTTTTACTTATTTTCTTAATTGTTAATAATACTTGTTTGAGTCACCAACACCACCCATCATTTTCATGACCCCTGAATGACCACCATTTGACCACAAAATGACCCCTCCAATCGTGACCACAAAACCTCGACGTTGGACTCTACCACCACACACATAACAAGGGAAACAAACCAAATTCATAATATCCGTATGTTAAAGGACGGCGAAACGCATAAGCCGACAAACCCACAAAAGTGATTTTTTTTTAGTAATTAGATTTTGACCAACCACAATAAAATGGTGTCAAATGTCACATATGCCACTAGAGTAAAAGGCACATGTGTCACCAATAGGATCATTCTGCGCATACCGGTAAAAGTCCTGGACCAGTGATTCCTTTAGTTTGCCATAGCATTTTAGTTCCGAATGAAGTGTTGTTATTATAATATTGACAAAAGGTGGGGTCAAAGGCCATACAGGGTCATTAGCGGCCCCACTGTTATGTATACTCAATATGATACTTGGGTCAGTGATTCTTTTGACTAGACGTGTGACGGTAATCCCGGCAAATGTACAGCTAAACATTTAACATTCACACTCCCGGTACGACAATGCCCTACAATGCTCTGTCTGTGCAAAGCAAGCCGATACAATCGTAAGTGAGTCTCTTTATAATTAAACAGTACAATACAATGTGACGCTTGGTTAAACACCTAATAAGGATATCAGAGAGGTCATGATGGCATACTGTAACTAGAGAAAATTGTCGGGTTTTACAAACGGGTTTTAAAAATGTCTCTCCCGGTATTAATTTTCGTATGTCTCAGGCCACTTTGAGGGAATCCTCGATCAAAAATAAGAGGATTACTACTGACAATTTTCCTGACTCTTGGTGAACGATTTTTAGGATTTCCTAGTCAAAATGTTAAAGGAATTTCTGACAGATGTGTTTCCAAAGATTACCGCTTAGTATTGATATCTGTTACCGCCACTTTTTCACCATTGTTTCTTTTTCTTTTCCCCTCTCTCCCATTTGCCCCGCTTTTCAACGAAGCGGTGTATGTTAAAAAGGTAAAAGTCGAATGTTTAGGCCAATCATTAGAGTGGAGCATCGTCGACACAAAGTAATATGTAAAAAAACCCGTCAAAGTAAAGGCAAGTGTGTTTTTGTCTCGTCAACTCGCATAGAATATATATCGTCAGTGTACGGTTTATTAAAAATATTCTGAAGTATGTCCACTGCTCCGAAGACAACTTTTACCGTGGGGGACCACCATCAACAATATTTAACCAAGGAGTACTAGGTTGCCCCCGGGAACCGTCTACTCCATTCATTGCGAATACACACCGTCAAAGATTCTGAAACCACCAACAATCGAGGCACGACGTGTATAATATACGACGTCCACAAACACCATGCATAATACATTGGTTGATCTATTCCACAAATTCTACTCATTTACTGCTCGGGGTCATGCTGTACATCATGAAACCGGAAAATAGCATGCGCTGTGATAAGAGGTTCCGATAGCCCATGTGAAGTTGATGAAACCACACGGGAATATCCCCCCCGGAATGCAACTGTAACTGGAACAATTCATGGATGGGAAATTTTTGTGAAGTGGTAATTCATCACCATTGTGCATATTCCCACTGTCCAACAGCATAAGACGAGTGGTCAGTAACTAAACCCACTGACATTTTCGCTACTATGACTTCGATCTATTGCAACGCAAATTGTACTACGTGTCTAGGAATTATTATAGAATTGAAATGATAATTGAGATTTTGGTTTGGCCCCAGGGCGACTCTGTTTGACCTTTCTGTGTGCTTTTGGTATAAAGCTATACAAATGGCCCAACCAGGTTTAATTAGATTAAAGCAGTAGCCGCTTTTTCGTATGATCTAACAATGTTGTTAAGAAGTTCGTTTGTGCTCGGTCGCAAGTGAATACCCTCTTTTGTTTGATTCATATTTATATTCGAATATTATATCTAGAACATGTAATATAATTAAAGTGTCTCACTTTCCAGGGCCCACTTTAAATTCCCAGAATCTTGCTTTCACAGTTCCAAGGTCCTAACAAACGTCCAACATGTGAACATCGTTTAGCGGAAAAGCCAACTGGGACATGGTATGCAAATGATCGGCAGCATGTCCTTCATGTCGAAAACACGTCACAAGAAACTTAATAATGACCCAGATAAGGTTGGGGGGGGGCGTTCTCATCAGCGTACAACCAAAAATAATTTCTCAAACCCTCCAAATATTAAACCAGATATACATGACAAAAATTCTACACTTTTCCGTCGATAACCGACAAACCCAACTTTTCAATCCATCCTATAACCGTAAACATTATGCAATAGTCAGTAACTAAATGCCATAATGGAAAACAGGCTTGCCTTCAAAACAAAGGACGCTACCACGATAACAATTTGCTAAGGTACGGATTTGTCTATTTTTTTGCAAAAGTTCTAAATGGACAATTTGGTCTCTCTACGTACTTATGCTGATTATTCTTTGAGACCTTGGTTGCAAAACACCCCGAGTTATTAACATTACTCAAGTCTGATCTCAAGTGAAACAACTTCTTTTGTGTCAAGCTCTATTAGTATGTCCCGGGCGACCTTCATCCAGTGGAAATATTGTTTACACAAACTAAATCTACTCAAGTCAAAGAAACTCCGGACTTGTGTTTGATCTCAGTCCCTGGTAAGCCGTTGGTAGATATGGTAACAGGATCACCATTTCATTTTCTTCACCCGAAGACTCCCCACTGAACCGGTTAATTAGGCAACACATAAACCAATAGCATTCAGTCAGAAAGACGACAAGCGCGGCATCAATGATGTCCCAAAACTTGACAAAAGATACCAAAAGTTCCCAAACTGACTCCCGTCACTGAAATTTAAAAAATCAGTCCCACCACGAGATTCCCCATGTGTCTTACTTCCACTAATGCATCTTTTTTGTCAGAAATGGCAAATAAAAACAACGCCCGACTAGTGGAGAAAATAAGAGCCGACATAAAACACGACCGCTCTCGCTAGCTAACCATAATTCAATGAATGATGGTTTATAGCTATCGAGACGATAACATCAATTCAATGAATTGCTGTTAAAAATAATAAAATACAGAATCAACGCCTAATTCAAGTTGAGCTCATTGTGTATTTGCCGGTATTGAATGGCTGTCCCTCTAAATACGTGCACACGTGGATGAACAACTTCTTTTTCAACAGGTGTCTCTTGAATGCTATTGTTTTCGGAGACACCATCTAATATCAATTACTGTTGTGTAGCCATCCTTGTATAGAGATCCAGTGTTTACAGGTGACTGCGATAAAAACTATATAAATATTTATTACGCGAACCCTTTTAAAAAAAAATTTTCCACCTTTTCATGGATTGTTAGTGTTTAGGCCAACTAAACCTTTGTTAATCACAAAGTGAATATCTAAAACACCCTTCTTTACATCTGTTTTCTCAAATCTGAGGTTTTTTAAAAGTGTTTCAAGTTGTTTTGGGCATAACATTTTCTAAACGACTTTGCTCCTATCCCTTTGTGTGCTTCAAACGAAGTTCACTAGATTTAGGCTTGTAGGCAAACTTTTGCTGAAGTCACTGGTTATTTTTTCGCTGGCTTCTGTTTCGGTATTGCAGTGCGGCGTTGTAAATATACCACGGAATAAACTGGTGAGCTTCCATGTTTGCTGTATACATTGTGTACATTTGTCGGAATAAATCTGGATTTTTTTCGCAAGGATACTCCAATGACCTAAAACCAGTCTGGTTCCCTTTTTTATTTTAATAATGTGCCATACATGTCGATTGCATACCATTTATCACGTTAAAGTACTATTGACTATCTTTAATAGGGTA
Source organism: Ophioderma brevispina (assembly GCA_023653785.1). Classification (NCBI taxonomy): domain Eukaryota; kingdom Metazoa; phylum Echinodermata; class Ophiuroidea; order Amphilepidida; family Ophiodermatidae; genus Ophioderma; species Ophioderma brevispina. The sequence continues at coordinate 12,921 of JAMKCH010051825.1, read as the reverse complement.
ATATATAGCATTGGTATGCCCTATCCTCAAAAAGCTACCCTCAAATAAAATTTTGATGTGATTTTGGATAGAGACACAAAGTAGAAAGTACCAGTACACTGTAAAAAAATTAACAGGGCATTTTACAGGAAAATCCTGTAAAACAATTTACATTGGTTTTGCTGTCATTTATAAATACAGGAATCCTGTAAATTTTTTTTTTTTTAGGCCAAGCAATATTTCAGTCTTACAATGACGCTCTTTAATATTCAAAATTTTTTTTTTTATTATACACTGATGATCTTCCTATATGATAAGTCTAAAATTTAACAGGGAAATACACTGTAAAAAAAAAAAAAAAAATCCTGGCAGCAATATCTGGCCAACAAAATCCCCGTAAAATACAGCTTGTACAGGTTTCATTCAAATTTACTGTATATTTTTTACAGTTTGATGTGCATGCATTTTACAACAAACTGTCAATTTTACAGTTTGCAAATATTTGTGGATAGGCCACTTAGGGAGCGTCATTATTTTGGCCGGTGGGGGGGGGGGGGAAAATGGAGGATTTTCAACTTTTTTTTTTTCAACTTTTTTTTTTTTTTTTTTTTTTCCCCTGCAAAAATTTTGCGTTCCCACATCCCACCCTCGCTTCGGTTTCAAAAAATCACACTCCCCCCCTTGACATGCTGCTTTAATACCCATTTAAAAAAAAACAAAGTTTGTTCCCCCTCTCCCTCTCTCGTTGATGAAAAATTTCACTTTCCCCTCTCTCTTACAAACCATTTTCGGGTTCCCCTCAAAATCCTCCACCACCCCCCCGCACCCGCGTAAATAATGACCCCTCCCTAAGTTTAGGGTGTTTGTCCAGTGCTTTTTTCTCTACACACACGTTCCAATCACTGTAATAACCTCGCCAAATCAAGAAAAGCTAATATGTTTTAATGTAGTTTGATTTAATTAATGTTTAATATCGCCTGCGGGCGAATTAGTAACTGTCGTCTGTCATAGTGGTAGGAATTATGTTAAAATGTGTGGGTGAATAATAGCATGACGGGAGAAATTTGTTCTAACTTCGTGGTGTTGCTCGCAGCCAGCTTTAATATGTCCACTGATCAAATATGTGGGGTGCTCGTTGTTTCTATTTGTTGTTGTTTATGTTTGTTCTTGTTTGGTGTCTAGACATTCTTTTTGTTGAAATTTACTAAGGGGGTTCGATCGCACCCTCGAACCCCCCCCCCCCCCCCCCCCCCCCCCCCCGCTTACGGGCCTGAGGTTGCAATATTTTTAAGTTTAAGATTTAAAAATGTTTGTTAAAGAGGATGATCTCTCTAACTAGTACTATACTAAAAAAAAACCAAGTTTTTAAATCCGGTTTTTAAATAAAATCCCCGTCAACCAAGGGGTGGCCGGATTTCACTCACATTCGCACAGCAACCCCGCCCTTACCTCCGTCCTTCCATTTCACCCTATTCAATGCATCCTCCATCTACAACCCAACCCTCCTACTTCTCCTCCCCCACTTGCCTTCTTCCATGTCCCTCTTTGGACGTCCCCTCCTCAAACAACCTACCGCAATCTAACTCAAAATCCCTTCTTTTTAAAACACAGCTTGTATCCTCCTCAACACATGCCCCTACCAACGTCCACTATTCCTTTGCTCATCCTCCCCCCCCGCCTCTTCCAAACCCAACCTCTTCTGCATCATCAAATCCTCAGTCTTTCATCCTTTCCATCAACTTCACACACACATCGCTCTCATCATTGCCTCTCTGTCCTGGCCTCCTCAGAATCCCCTCTCAATTTTCGCTCAGACACCACGCCCCACTCCGCCCATACAACATCACTGATCTTACACAACTCTTATACACCATGTCCTTTCATCTTCAAAGGATATTCTTTCCCCTTGCAACAACTCCCCACATTTGCCCCCCCCCCCTAACGTCACTCCATCCAGCCTACACTCTAGCGTCCACAGCACACCTCCAAATCCACCACAACCCCTAAAACCCTTATCCCCTAGGTATGTGAACCCTTCACTGACTCCCAATTCCACCTCAATCCCGCAACTTTTCGTCCTGTTCCACCACCACCATCCCTTCAAAGCTCCTTCTCACAATCTTCTTACTCTACACCCCCAAATCTCTTGCCCAACGAGGGGTCAACTCTCCTTCATCTCTCTTTGGTGCATCTCCCATGGATCCATTTCCACTTTCTCAGCACCACAACTGAAATTTGCTTTTATACTCTCTCCCACACAACACCACATGGGTCTACCTACTTGCTCACCACCATCCCTCCCACCACCCACCAAACAGCACTTTTGCTTCCCCAAGTTTAGCCTTCAGACCCCTTACTCTCAAAAGCCTTCTTTCATTTCCAAACTTCTCCCTCAATCCCTCCAATGTCTCACACATTAAACCAAGTCATCAGCGTAACACATCTCACTCAACAAACCACCTTTTTGCACTCTCCCGTTACTAATCAATCAAATTTGCAAAATCAATGGCGAAAGACAGAACCTTGATGCACACCCACCTTCACCTCAAACTCATCAGACAAATCTGACCCCGCTCTAACTCTTGTTTTGGCTTCTTTCGTACAACTCATCACTGCTAAACACTACTCTGGTATCTCTCTTCCCTCACGCACCCACTTCCATCACTTTTCCTCAGTACCCTATCAAATTCCTTTCCCAAGTCTACAAACACATATGGGTCATTCCATGTCATTCAACAAATGGCTCCCGCATGAACCTCTCAGATTTTCTTTATCTTTTGGTGTAAAGTTGTACCATTATAGTCATAGAAAAGAATGCAAAGTTTCAAGGTCGGTAGCCCATTATAGTTTTTGTTTGGGCGGCCGAACAGAGAGTGGTAGTCGGGGTCTAAAATGGCTCCAAAAATGGACCCAGTAAAATAATTTCCCAATTAAGAGCCTGTATTTCCTTAAATACAGAACAGTGAGGAATATGATCCTCTTAATGGGCAATTCCAGTCCAATTCCACCGTCATGGAGTTAACATTTTGCCCCACCCTCTCCTGTATTTCAATAATGTATTCCAACAACTTGAAAGCCTAATGAATTAATTTTTTATTTCTGGTATTGATAGTTTACGACTAATGTTTAACACGAACATCAAACATCTACATGTAGAAAGCCTCTAGTTCATTAACAAGATAATAGCTGTCACATAATGTCCGTCGTCATGAACGTTACGAAAATGGACAAGCAGTTTTTTTGGACATCAATTTTTATACCCAAAACTCTCTGAAGTTGCAAACTCAAGTTTCCTTAAATTAGCGTTTAGGTATTTTAATAAACTATGGTACCACTTTATTTAAACGTGAATTAAAAATAACGGAAAGCAACCTTCTTTAATAATATAGAAAACCTGCCACATGTCATGTCATGGACCGTACATTTGTATAAATGTCATGCGTTACATAATTTGAATTTCATTCAACCTTCGCTCATTCCAAATTGATAAACCCATAGTGTGTGCTTATTGCATTGCTTTATCAGTTTGTTTGATGCCATAGAATCCAGTTTGAAGTTTACATGTTTGAATAGTGGTATTATTTAAAAATAACATTTAGGTCAAACCTGGGTACGATGGCGCTTTTCTATTTTTTTCACACACACAGCTGTGTTGAAAAAAACCTACTCTTACATCTACACTATAAAGATAACCAAAAATGGACATTGCCACGCTAACTTGTGGGAGGCTCGGGGGTGTGGTGTGATGGGGGGGGGGGGGGTGCTTTATTATGGTTTTACCTGTAAACATCAATTTGGAATATCAAATGTGCCATTGAAAAGCACAGGGTCAATGCACTTTTCCCCTGTACAAATTCAATGTGATATTTCCACGTAAGATAAATTTAGGCCTACTCACACCTAAGGTGATCTGAGGGTGGAAACCTTCTTGAGCAGGTAAAACTTATGATTATCTTTCAGTTGGTTACCCTATTGGAAGTATCGTATGTTAAAAAAGTTGCGAAAAATAAATGATGTAAAGGCGCCCTCGTGCCCAATTTTGACCTAAATGGTCATTTTTAACGATTCTAATTATACAAAATTGTCATGAAAACTTCAAGAACAGATTTCTCCTGACATCAAAAAACTATTCTTAATTTAAACATTACATAACAAACATCCCATATTACCCATTTACGGGGTGTTTAAATAATGTGTAAGGTCCATGACTAACGTCCATGACGGTACGTCCTGAACCGCTCATGTAGCATATTTTTTAGGATAATTATTTTTTTCACATGTTTATTTTTTTTATCTCCATATATGTACATGAACATCGTATACTAGATATGAATTATAATCAAATTTGCATGTAGTGTAGGTTAACAGGAAAAACATAGTTAGAACTCATGGACGTTACATACATTCGGTGGAAAATCGGAAGTAAAATTCGGAATAAATTTGAAACTCAAAGAGCGCCCTCTAGATACTGCTTGATTTAAAGTTAATTTATAAAAGATACCTATCTTGGTATTAAGTTAAGAAATTAATACATTTCATGTCAATCTCTAGATACCGTACTGGAACTATTTGACACAACCAATTTTAGTAAAACTTTGCCAGAAATCTGTTTGCTTCGTACATACATTTTTTCCAAAAACCATAAAAAATAAGAAAAACCTGAAAATTCATATATAATGCAATTTTTACAGATAAGGTATCTCTTTTTCCATGTTCAATGTAAGTGTTGCATTAAAATGAATTTCCAATTTTTGTAGTGCTCAAGGTACATTTGCCGTGAATTGCCCTTATCCATAACTGTCCCTAAAATTTATGAAAATAAACAAATCGGAAAATTTCCCCTTGCATATTGCGGACCCGGGTGCCTGCTAATTATGCGTCAAAGTTACATCATTGTTTTCCAAACATGCAGTCAGTGTTGTCCGTCGAGTCCCTCTCTTTCCGAGTCCGAGTCCCAGAGGTGCCGAGTCCAAGTCCAGAGTCCCAAGTCCGCGTCCCATGCTCGAAGTCCCGAGCCCGCATGTCCCGGGTCCACTCCCATAGTCCGATTCCGAGTCCTTGACAAATAAGTTGTTTTGGTGTTTGTATACCAAGTTTAGCTCAGGAATCAGTTGAACACTTGCCCTCTTGAGCATGTGGAAAATGTTGTTAGTAACAAAGCAGCTTCACGGGAAATTTGGGTATCTGAGTAAATTTTGCATTTGTCCTATCCTAACGCCACATCTGTTTTCTAGCCTCTCGGGCGGGAATGAAGGAATTAGGGGTAGTCACCAATTCAAATTGGACCATAATGTGTCCCTGTTTTAGATGATGCAATCGCGACATTGGGACGTTTGCATTTTTTTCTTCTTCCTGCACTGTGGGATTTGAGAATTCATCAGTGTCTTAGGGTTAAGAAATGTACAGCAATGACAATTGCATTATTCACTATAATAAACGATAATGAAATACATTAAGTTACAAGATCGCATGTTTAGTTTATCATAATAAGCCCAATGACAGTGATATTATAACGTGCAATTTCGCATGGTGTTTTTTGACTGCAGTTCCTTATGGTCTTGGGCATCTGGGTCAAATACGACTGGAAGTCACTGAACAGCACAAATAATTTGAATAGAGTCACATAAGTTTGGTTGGAAAGTAAGAACTTTCAACAGTTACTTTACATGACAGGAGCCTAAAACGACGGGTATGAACTGTCAATATTGACATCGGTATCCCGGTACGTGGTCAAATTGTAATAATCGATTACTTTTTTTCTTGTCTTCTGGTGTTTTTGGTGAGCTAAACAGTTGTGGCACGTATAGGAAGTTCTGCGCAGTTTGATAGCAAAAGAGGTAATTTTTTTGAGGACTCGGGCCGAGTCCTCCCAGACTCGAGTTCCCTGAGTGGTCCGATCCGAGTCCTGGGTGTCCCGAGTCCGAGTCCGTCAAAATCGGGACTCGAGTCCGGACCCGCGTCCGAGTCAGTCCTACAACACTGCATGCAAGTTTGGGCCCCCAAACGACACATTTCTTCATAAAATTTAATTTTTTAGGACTTTCTTATGGGCAAGAGGATGTCCAAAACTGACCACATCTAAACAGAGCATCATGATGCAAGGATCCATACTTGGATGCTATTCAAAGACAACAACATCCATTTAAAGGTACCTTTATATATTATTGTACAATAGAACATTACACATTAATACAATTTTGTTTATGATTAAATCAAACCTGGAATGGGATTTTTGCGGGGATTCCCAGCGGCATCACAATGACATTATTGAGGTTACATGTCCCAAACTGGTGCATTTTGGGATAACTCATACCTCTGAATAGCAAGTGTGTTTGTAGGCCAACTATTACTGGTTGGAGTGAGAGAATTTGGGCTGTTTCAAGTTAACACAGTCAAGGTTAAGCACCTGCTATGATTTAAATACCAACCACCTTGGGTCACACGCTGGCCATACAAGGACATGTACATGCATTATAAAGTTTGCCCTGGTTTGCAAGTAAACATATTTTTAGTTCAGTATACTTTGGTAAGGTGAGAATAAGAATGTAGTGCAATGGAAAAATCCTCTTTTGATTATTGGACAAGAACTTTCCATAAATAAAAAGTGCAACAAATGAAACTGGCTAATAATATAATAGCCTGATAATGAATATCATGTAGGCATAATGCATGTTATATTTATGTCAAATGATGGAAAAATAACATCTTTAAGAACTTTTAAACTTTGTTTTAACTCTACTTTTTATACGGTATCTATAACGGGTTCTTTCACAATAACCAAACAAAACTTCAAGTTTTATTTCAAAATTAATGTACTTGTGAGTCAGTAGGCCTACAATATCTCATTTTGACTTGTTTGAGACGATTATTTCATGTAATAGCTTTGAGGTAAGCATTGGCAAGTTATAATATAGCCTACTTGCTTTTTTCAACAATGGCAGACATGGGAAAATAAACCCGCACCATATACTTTTGATCATGTTAAAAACAGCTCTCATTGAAATACATTTTCCTCTAAAATGTGATTGATTGATCCACCAAAGTACTCTTTAGATGCTGATGTAGGCCTACTATTATTTAAAATCTTTTGTTTATTGTTGTGGTTCAAAATCTGTTAACTTGTTATGCTTTTAATTCTGTTAACACTTCCCAGAGAAACATGCCTGGACAAAGTTTGGTTTTTTCAAAAAACATTTCACACAATTTCCAATACCAACTTTTCCAAGATCCAGTGGTAAAATGAAATATTAGTAGAAATTATGTTCGTATTTGATATGACAATAAACTATAGTGTGAAAGACAAATGCTATTTAGTCATTTTCGTTAACACTATATTAATTTGCCACATTAAATAAGACACATAATTTAACAAGAAGAGTCCTTCAAAAAGGACAATCTGCCCTAATGAATCTAGCTTTCCGACTTAAATTAGCTTGATTTTTGCATATCCTGAACACTTTACAATAGGGTACAAATCAAGATCTACAACCTCTTGGAATCTTCCATCATCGTACTTCAGTAAACATTACGACATAAGTTCAATGTGATGAGGCATTGTTTTCACACTTGTTTTAATTACATAAAATTCTCTATTAGGCCAAAAAGTTATTGTTTTTCAGCTAGTCGTTCTTTTTCCAAGCTAACGTAAAAGGTTACTTTCTTTTTGTTTCTTACTGTAATTTATTTATAAACATGCTATTTGAAAGTCCCTATCCATGAACGCAAATTCAACACATTGGCTTTTCGTGATCCACAGCCTCATCCCTTGACTTAAATACCCAAGGAGTTGCGATTTTTACATCATCTTTACCCGTTATCCTAATTGTTGCCTAATCATAATTTCAAATTCGATCTACGCTGGAAAGAAAGTAGCCATTATTTTGTTATTTTCTGTCCGTAAAAGGACAGAAATTATAACGCAGTGGCCCTTGGCCCTCTGGGGCACCGTGAATATAAACATTGTTAATACATCAAACCGCCTCATCAAATCACTGAAATTTGGCATAATCTTTTCTCGGGATATATAATGAACCATAAAAACAAATGAGGTGTTAGAGAACTAAATGCCCATTTAATTGATAATTGTAGTGGCCCTGCATTAACCTGAATGACCTTACTGCACTTGTTAACTATTCAAAAGGGTCACTTTAAAATTTCAGAAAAGGGCGTTCCCCATTGTTTTAAAGCTGGGTATTTTTACAATCTTTATAATGGAAGTAGGACCCATAAGCTATCAAACCATTTTTATGCAAAAAAGGGACCCCATACTATACCCAGAGATGCAAATTTTTAGCCAAATTTAACCGATATCTATGGCACATCCCTGTATTGTGTCTTTGTGGTGACGATCCCCCCCCCCCACTTACCTGTATTTTTCACTTTCAATAACATTTATTGTCCAATGACAAAATTTGTGTAGTAATCACTCACTGCTTTGCAAATGGGTGATATATCACTGAAACAATTATTTCTGAAGTCCCTGGTCCAACACTCTGTGGTGGCATTACCTCACCAAGTACAATCTCCTGTTGTTTTGCAACTGTCAACATAATGACTTGTGGTGGTTGATAACAAGTATTGTAAAAATGGTCAACTTAAACAAAATTACTAAAAATAACATATCTTATCAATATAACTCCCTATAACAACCGCTTTCAACCCACGACACTTTCCACTTGGGCCTATTTTAACCCCACTTATATACAGACTAGTTTGTTCAACACTTATCCTCCCATAAAAAATATTGGAAAAAGCAAACAATTTCACATTCAGTAATATGTGACAGCTAACAAGGTTTAGATGGTAATCATGCACGTTCCCAAGAAATAAACAGTGGTTGCGTTTAACCTTGCTTCATAGTAGTAGAGGATGTTTTGAACTGATCCCATAATACATTGCAATGTGCCCATAATGTACTGTACTAAACACTGTCAGTAAATGAGGGCAGTGTAAAGAAGTGAAGGAGCACAAACCTTGTCATTTTAATTTTTTAGTCCTATAGTGTTTTTGGTGTGCAGGAATGGCTGTAAAAGGTTGAGTTTTATGTATTAAAAATGGGATTGTTGTGGGATCACATGTCCCCGGATCATGCAAGGGATTATGTTGAGTGAAATGTACCAAAACCTGATGCATTGTGGGATGGGCTAATATGCCTCTTAGGTAGCTGTGGTGTTTTCTAATGCCACTATGATTGATTGAAGTGGAAGAATTTGGGCTGTTTCAAGTTAACACAGTCAAGGTTAATTCAAGCATTTACTTTTAAATGCGCTTTTGAACATATGTGAACATTGAAATTTGTAATGATACTTGCATAACTAGGCACTATCTTCAGGAGCAACTGGGAATGAGGGTACAAGTACACATGGTACAAGGCACTGGAACTTTAGACACTGGGGAAGATATTGGTGGGAAAACAAAACAAACTACCCTTCGGAGATAACCATAACTATCGTCTACCTAGATAAAGCATGAAATTTATTGCCAAGTAATTATCAGACTAGGCTGCATATGCAATGCCTCTCTAGGCCAGCCTTGATAATGCATTGCTTTCAGCTTTCCACCAGCATGCATCTCCATTGTAGGACAAAAGACAATTCAGAATAATCTTTGCCTACCACACATTCAATGCCAAAAACCACGAATGACGAACAAAATTCCCCAAAACAACGCAACATCTGCTTCGAATTTTCAAAATCCCAACATAACTTTTCAAGAAATGTCATTACTTGCCTACCTGCGAGTTCAAAAGAATTGGACAAGACATGAGAGACGATTTTTATGAGAGAAATTGGTTTTCCTACTCTATTTGCTACGTATGACAAATAGCTATATTATAGGCTAAAAATTATAGCAAGCAACTCCGCATACACTCGAACAGCGCCCTCACAAATCAGAAAAAATTCATTATCCTTATTTGAGGGGTCAAAAGGTCTGGTCATATTTGAAATTTTTTTTAAAGTTCAAATTTATTGATTTTTTAGTTTTTTTCTGTTTTTTAATATTTTATTTGTATGCCTACAATTTTATAATGCTCCTTCATATCACGAGACAAACGGAAACTTCGCCATATATTCATATTCATATTCGTGACAGGTGCAGAATTCGGCAGTCTTGCATGGCTTGCAAGCCCGGTGGGGTCACTCACATATAAAGTCGATGCATTCCGCGTTAAATAAAACGTCGAAATGGTCGGATTTTGAGTATAATGGCCCGTCGTCGACGTTTTTTAAATAAGGGGTCCCTTTTTTGGCTCTGTCGATCGAGTTTAGGGTTTCGTTTTCAAACCTTAGTTTCGCCATTAATGGGCCATTTTCTAGGATAAATCTGCGGTAAAAGACATCTTTTTGTCTTCCATTGCAACCTCAGCGCTATATAAATTTGGCCAAAAAGTTCTAGATATTTGACCAATAAAAATTCTTAATGTTTTATCCATATACCGCCACCTGTTGCATGTTATTTTTCCTTAAATTGGCGCAGAAACTACACAAGTCGGAAGCAACATCAAGTGATTAAAACCCGACTTACATTCCCAATGATTTTCACTGATACCACATTTGATTTTGTACCTTTCCATTGATAGCCCATCAAGCACCAGTGTTATTATTGTGTAAGCGGACTGTTTTGTGATTAACGATCGCGGCAGTTTTATTCAACAATCCAGAGGGAAAAGGTTATCTTCATAGTTTTATTTTATTCTATAATTTAAATATCTTTGTTTTCTTCTCATATTACTGAAGTTGGGTTGAAATAGTAATAAAATGAACCAGTTTTAAGATTGTAATACTTTTCTGAAGGTATTCAAATGCATCACTATCATGAATCTACTTCAGAAGAAAATTCAATCATTGTTTCCAATTACTGCTTGTTCTAATATTTTTACTTATAATTTTAGTCTCCATTTAAAAAGTAAATAACAAAGTGTTTAGACCCTGCCCTGATAGATAGGTGACCTCCTACATTTTGTAACTAACTGCCGCGATTGGAGGCTTGGTTTACGGTTTGGGTCCAACAGGTCCACTTATCTTTCCTCCCCCTCCCTTGCTTCAAGTATAGACGAAAAGTTGATAACTTTATGCCTCTGAATAAGCTCCTAGGTGACCATCACTAACTGCCCCATTTGTAGCTTTGTTGAGGTTTGGGTTCCAACATCCCTTAGCCTCTTAACTTCCATGCAGGTTATTGGCAGACAGACTGGCAAATTGACGTTTTTGTCTCCTTTTCAAGGAACATAGACTACAATCTGTATCCCATGTTGGTGTGTCACTGTTGTATCTTTTGGATCCACCGTGGTACCCGGGCGCGGACAGTGGAATGATTTTGTCAGTTTTTTTTATAGACAAAAAGTTGATAGTCATGGCCTAGACTAAAAGTTGATACGACCTATGCCTCTGAAGCTCCTAGGCGATCTGCTAACTGCCCGATATGGAGCTTGTTGAGGTTTGGGTCCAACAGTCCACTTAGCTTCAAGTGCTTCCATGCAGGCAGCTGCCTATGGACTAAACAAAGGCAGTTTCAGGGTAGCTACCCCTTCGACCCCCGGCCACGGGTATACCCACTTGCTAGTTGGGGATCACGGTTGTCAGGGTTTTTTTTTAGGGAGTGGACGGCTCTCTGAATAATTGGCCTGTAGTTAGTGAGTGCGATATTTAATGGCATACGACACTTGTGAGACGTTTTTGTTCATAAAACCAAAAGAAACATTCCTGGCCTTAAAAATTTCACTGGGGTAATGAGAAAATATGAACTTTCTTCTGATACCAAATTTCCCATTTTGATGGGAGTAAAGGGGGGGGGGGGGGGGCGAGGTTTAAGTTGATTCCATTATGGATACGAACAAGTTATATTACGCCATTTTGGGTATGATAATGATAACATTAACGCCAATAAGGGTATCAAATTAATACCACCGGTACGCCAGGATGGGCCTATTTTGAGGGTTGATTAAACAAGCATGGGTAGCACTTTTATATGTGAGTGACCCCCCCCCCCCCCCCCCCCCCCCCGGGGCTCGCAGCATGTCTCACTTCCTTGAAACCCAAGAAATTTGGGTTTTTGTTAAGGAATTTTTTTTTTTAAAGGAACTTGTGTTGCTACAGTACCTTTTTATTTGTAGTGCAGTGTTAATAAGTGCAAATTACTAGAAAACCTTGAGAAAATAGCATGTACCAGTAATTTTCGCACTCCAATATTTTCACGCACTTTTAAATTGCTTCCAATTCCACATTGTATAAACTTGTAAGAAAATGTTATAGTTCAACCTAAAACATTAATTTATGGCATTCTGTAATTATGTGAATTAAAATTATGGAAAATGTGACAAAAATGTTTTTTAATTTTTTAAATTATTAACAAGGATTATGCCTAATACAATGTCACATTACTGAGCAAGGGTAGTGAATTTAACACTGGAGTATGTTAATCTCAACGTAAATTATGATTTGACACAAAGAATTATGGCCAGAGTTGTATTCTGTGCTGCAGGTATGTTTTTTGTTCACAAAGTTTATATTTTATGGCTGGGAAATACACTTACAGTTGTGAAAACCGCTAGTTGATCATTGTGTGTATCTAGTCATGTAATCCACAAAAATAAGTATGCAAAAAAATTTTCCTTGTTAATTTCAACAAATTTCCAGTGTATAGTTCAGTTTATTAAAAAGTGCACTACCATTAAAATAATGTAGGAGACATTTTCTGTAATAAAGTATCAAACAGGATTTTCTGGGGTTTTAAGAAAATGATGTGCTGAAAGACTTGCCGAATTCTGCAAACTTGCAGTGAATTATTTAACAGTAAAATAGCGAAGTTTCAGCATTCGTTTGATATGAAGGAGAGCCTTATGATAAATTGTAGGCATTTGAGAGTATAGTACAAACCCGGAAGTTATCCAAAAATGCACTTAAAACTTTTTCAAGTATGACCACATGACCTTTTGAACCCTCA
>JAMKCH010051824.1:0-10281 GCA_023653785.1 Ophioderma brevispina | reverse complement strand
GTTGTCCTCTACTGAGGACCTAAAAAGATGATATAAAAATCTCAACTCTCTTAGATAAGTGGGGCAAGCAACTTATATATTTGTAATGACTGAATGTACACTAGTAGTTAATCTCTTTAAATAAGCAGTTTTTTAACAAAACATTTAGCTTAAAGAGGTACCGGAGAGAATGAAGAAGGTCATAGGTAGATATGGGGTTGTTGTAAACCCAGGAGTCTGAGCTCAGAGGATATGCGGGATGATCCTTATGTGAGTTTGAGCCCCGCTGCAAATCAACATGTTGTGTCCTTGGACAAGACAGTAAATTACAAAATATAGAATCTCCATTTCAATTACGTGTTGTAAAGCTGTCCGTACAGACAGGAATAATAAAATGTAGTGATTTGTCCTAATTAGGTTGTTTTCAGTTTTAGCACTTGTAGGGGATGTTAGTACAGGGCATGATTTTTTCTTCAATCTATTCTTCTCTCATAATAAAAAGTTTAGAATGTAGGCAACAGCGCGTGGAGGTTGTTTACAACAAATAAAAGCACTATAGAAAAAGCTTGTTATTATTACATGGGTAATTTTCATCCTAGTCACTGCCTATGTGACTATTTATGTATTTAATTGGACGACCTATCAATGACTTACCTGGGACAATTACCCCTATTTTTTATATTTTTGTTTGGTCTGTAAACTTAACAAAAATTAATTCAATTTTTAGACAAAATATACTATAAAGAAGACATTTAGTGGGTAATCTGGCATTTTCAGGGGGATAAGATGTTAAAGGTTATATAGGTCATTTGAGGTCAATTTTGAAAAAATGTTTCTACACAAGTGAGCAAAAAGTTGCTTAGAATGATCTTAGGGATCTGGGTCCACGTGAGTTCAGGATATTAAAGGGCAAAGGTCATGTAGGGTCATTTTAGGTTATCACTGAACAGCTTAATATTGCTGTTTCTTGTACAGATGGGTGCTCGAATGATCCTTTAAAGGAATTATGCAGATTTTGTCAAGCTCCGTTTGACTTAAATTCATAAAATAGATGTAAATACATCACAAATTCCCGAAAAATAATACAATTTGATGTAAAATTAACAAAATAGAGGATTTTAATTTTTGCTTTTTTGACATGAAGAAAACGGGCGGATTTTTCGGCATGGCTTTATTGATCAAAAGAGCCCAATTTTGCTCTCCTCGTGACGCCAAAGTGATGACCAAAACATCGTGTGACTCGAATTGTTATGCTGACACTGTATATGAGGATTAATAAGTAATAATAAATTGAAAATAAGTTACAGAAGACATATTTTGTTCATTTGTTGTGTTTTAATATTACGGTATTGATATAAAAACAAATCGAATCGCAGTTATAGGAAAGTGGCAACCCTGCGATATGATGGTCAAAACGACGTAAATTATGGATGGGCATCACTTACATCACATTTGCCTGCGATGTGGATTTTTTGTCGGAATCGTTTTTCGAGTAAGCTATTGGGCGGGAAAATTAAAAGGGCAAAATACTCACAAATGTGGACAATTTTCAAAACGTATTTGTTTATATGTAATCTACGGTTACTTAAGTTTCCATCCCTACCCCAAATTTCCAAAAATATTAAGAATCATGAAATATTCCTGAAAGCAATATTAGACATTTGAAGAGCGCCCCCCCAATTTTCAAATTTGATATTTTGCACAAGTTACGTTGGTTAATGTCTAGGAACTATACCTGCGAACGAGAATGCTAAAACATGCGTATGTATCACAAAATAATGCGGATTTGTAATTAGAATGGGGGATACAAGGATTGGACTAACGGCAGAGCTGGAAATGCTATGTTATGTCGTCCATGATGAAATAGTGCACTCGAGAAAATAACCTCTAAAACTTGGCTTGCTGAATATTAAACAACTAATGGATGAGCGTTAGACACGTACATGGCGCTATTTCCCGTCTATTCACATTGGAAGGCCGTTCCAGAAGCCGTTGTATTATATCGGGGATCCCCGATAATATTACTTATAGTACAAAAATTCCGTCGTTTGTGACACATAGACATTTTCGAGCCAACCATTCACAAGGTATAGTTACTAGCCAGTTACCATGCAATGTGTAAAATCTTCCAAATTTTTGAAAACTTGGGGGCACTCTTCAAAAAAATGTGCCCTTAATATTGCTTTAAGGGCAAAATTCCTATGGGGGTTGCTCTGGATTTCAGGTCAAAATGTCATCTAGAGGTCATTGAAGGTATTGTTGAAAATGACCCACCTTTGTATTTCTTGACCTAAGGCCATTCACTCAACATTCTGGTCTAGTGTGCCATCGGCGTCATGTGTCCTCCAGGTTTACTTATCTTTGCCAGGCCTGGGGATCTAGCAATTGTATGATGTTATATATATTTTCTATAGGCACTCAGTGCCATCTTTTGGAGGTCTTCCTCAGGGGCACTGCATGGATTTGAGTGTTAGGTAGTTGTGGTATTGTGTACTTGGCATTCTTTGAATGTAGCTGAAAATAGCAGGTATGTTAAGTGATTTCTATCATGGATGGGTGTTCTCAATTCCTGAGGTTTCCGTATTGGGATTCTGTCAAGTCCTGACACTCCATATTCTCCTCTAACACACGTCATGCTCAAAAGTCATAACCTATTTGTGTCCTCTCTCTTGAAGGCGGTCCATGTTTCTGCGCCATATAAGAGAAATTGAAAAGACAAGTATTGGTAGGCTAATTCTTTGTGTTTGTTTGGGGTCTTTAGCCTTCCAGAATCTTGTTTAGTTTTTGCTGCTCCCAGGGTTTTTCTTCTGCCAGGCGGAAGATTAATCCTGAATTGCCCAAAACCCAATGCAGTGTGGGTTACTCAGTTTCTTATTGTGTGTGTACAGCCATAATGTTTACACTTCTCAGCTGTTACTGATAATGCCGGTTGACATTCAAGAGTCATATTCCATCATGTGCCATGGTCAGGGATATACCATACCCCTTTGCACACTAGTGATCGTGACATTCCTGCTTTGCACTAAATTGAGACTAGTCCTAACTAAAAGGTAGCTAGTAACAGTTTGTTCTGCTTGTGATCAGCTTGCCCCAATTTGGCTTGACAAATTAAACTTGTAGAATGAATTCTATAGCCAATTTCGTATCCAAAATAATACTTCCACTGTTATAATATACAATTGTGGTACAGATTACATTGTGTGATGTATGATTTTAACACTGTAGAACTGGGAACACTTTCATTAAGCAGACTAAATATTTCATGTTGTGGTAAACAGGCACAACTTTTGTGAGCAATTTATGAAGGGTTACTACACAATAGTGATTTGCATTTGCACTAGATAAAGACGTTCCCTTAAAAGGGAAGTATGGTAATGAAGCTTGGTGTTCATGCCAATGTGATTCTACTCAAAATAATACCAGATGTATCAGAAAAAGTAACATGAAACTAAATGTCTTTTGTTTTCACAATAAAGATTGATCATTATGATTGATGCCTTGCATAGTCTTCATTACAATATAGTGATAAAAACTCAATTGTTTTTCATTTCACAAATTGTGCACTAAACTGCAGAAGATTGTCCTTTTTTAAGGGACTCGTCTTTTCTATGTGTGTCTTAACATCCTCAGAGCAGGATCCATTTTGGCAGATCTGTCCTCCTAGGTAGTGAATTATGAACTTGTGCTAAATATTAAAATGCTAGTTCTTTGCAGAAAGGTTTAACACATTTCTTTGAATTTGTCGATAGCAAAACATAGCTGTCAGATGTCAAAGGTCATTAAGAGGTCCCAAGAGTGGACGAAGCTTTAATGCCCACTAATGGTTTCTTGTTTATGTGCCAGGGTTTCTCCTTCTTTCTTGTGCTGACAATCCACTGAAAAATAGTTCCATCGGTTGTTCAATCGGCCCAATGGTCCATGATGTGCCGATTCAGAATTGCAGCTTCCATTTCCCTCACAGCTCTCTGTATATAAAACAACAGATTTATTTACAACTTCGTCCACAATTAACATCAACATCACAATGGAAATTGATAAGTCTGCTTCATTTACTATAATCATAGGTATACTTCATATGAGATCACTGTGTAAAGAACTTTTGTTGTTCACTAGCTGGCTTAAATCAGATTAAATTTCCTGACATCTCACCTTCATTATTGCACTTTTTGCTTGGATCCACAGTAAACATAGAAATAAAAACAAATCTGGGGACTGATTAGCTGCAATTTTCATCCGCTTGGTGGAGATAAGACCTGGATGCCGTTATTCTACAAAAAATATTGAAGTTTACCTAACACAGCTTTGAATCTTTTTATTCAAATTAGCACTCACAATTAGGCTTCACAAGTGGAAATGAGATTAATCCTTGTGGTCTCTTGCTGTGGAATTAAACTTTCAAACATTCATAGGCCTTTGGCACAATATTGATTGAAAAACAGTTCAAAGATAGATAACTTTTTGTGCCAATATTATAGTTTATTCCATTATATATAGAGGGAAACAGGGTTTTAAAATTAACTTTAATATTTTGTTATTTTATTGATTTTTTAGTTTTTTTTAAAGACACTATCATGATCCCTCCGAAAGGTCAAAATATTTGAATAACTTAAAATGAAGGATACGTCTGGAGAATGTATAAGTATCTTTTCCATCTTGAAATATTGACCTAAAAGGAAGAGGAAGAAAACTGCAGTGCTCAAAGATTTGATTCTCCATTCAATTATGTGTTGTGGCAAGTGTTTCCCGTCACGAACAGTAATGACTAAGATATCTTGATTTTGTCCTCATTAGGTTGCTTTTGGTCTTATCATTGACAGGGTATTTAGGATACTACAAATGCGCAAAAATCTGTTTTTTATGATTATTTGATGCTGATTAGCAAATCACTGATAGTGCCTAAACCAAAAGGGATAGGAAACGGATTTAACTGTATATGATAGGAATAAAGCTATATATTGTAGCTTACTTTGGTCTAAAGGCTATGGATTTTACGACTCTGTACAATACAAAAATACACAACTAGAATTTCGCGGTTCTCGGCTTTCAGCTGGTGTTGTCGGTGCGGAGGGCGGGTACAAGGTTAGGGGGTTTGGTTCTGTGCAGGAACATATCAGGACGTAAACTGTAGCGTTTGTAAACTTTGTCACCACCCTAGGGTCCCTGTCTGACTTCCGACCACAGGGGCCCCTCTGCAACTATACCAGGGTCCCCTTAACTAGCTGCCTTTAAGTCCCCGTCTTTCTCAATTCGAACTATCCAAGACCCCTTTCACAACTTTCTGGGAGCCCTTCACAGTTGTCACAGAGCGTCATTCCCAAGAACCCAGCTCCCTTCTCATCTACCAAAAGGTTGGCCCTTTCCCAAACAACCCAGGTTCCACTTTCAACTACACCAGGGCAAATTTCTACATACCTTCACACCAATCCCTTTTTATCATATGGACAATTCTCAACTACCCATCCAAACTACACAGAGGTTTTTTTTGGTATTAACAATAATTGATTCGTCATGCGCTATCTGATATTTGCAGGAGCGCTTTAACGGAATATAAAAATGGCAATACACTCATTTGCTTACCATGAAATTTCCTTTCACCTCCCAGAGTTCCCTTTCCAACTACCTCTGGGTTCTCTTTCCATCAACGTCAGGGTTCCACATTACAAGAGTGTTTGCCATCACAACCTCTACTCCAAACACAACCAATTCCACACCCAGTCAGGTTTATTATCACCAAATTGAAAAAAATGAAAAAAAAAAAAAACAAAAAAAAAAATTTTTATTAGTTTTATAAACTGTATATTTTTTTTGACCATTTCTACACCCTTTTTCTATATTTTAGTAATATTTGTTAAAGCTTATTTATTTTGGGTCACTTTGTCACATTGCGATTTTTTTTATAAATTGTTTAAAATAAAAAACTGTTTTCTTGTATTTTCTTTTGTAATGTATTGGTCATGTTTTTCATTTTTAAGATTCAGGTTTATTTCTTTAATTAATTGGTATACTTTTTAGTTTTAATATGTTGTCATCTCATTTGCCCATTTTTTAATGTTTATTTTATTGTTTCATTAATTGTTGTTCGTATTCGATATTTTGATGATTCATAATTGCTTTGTAAACTTTTAATTACTGTACTAACGTTGTTCGTATTTATTTGCTCAAGTTAATGGTATTTATTATTACTGTTTTTATTTTAATTAGTATTTTAATATACCACGCCACATCTCCTGAACAAAACCCTGCTTTTCATATTTTCATAACGTGTCTTTTTGGGGTATTTTCAATGCTTCCAACTAAATTTTATAATTGTGTATTTTTTATTATTTTTTGCTTATGTATTTATGTTGTACAAAATCGATTTTGGAAGTTAATGTACAATTTTGTTTTCACACCAACTTCCAAATGGCTGTTTTAATTACTTTAAATTATGGAAAACAATCGTAACACCAGACGAGTTTTACGTAGACATTGTAAAACCATTTTGTTTTCATCAAGAGGGAGAAGAACAATGGGCCCAACCCTACGGAATGAATTTGCACCGAATTAACAAATGTCTGCGTTTAAAAAAGCATGAAATACATATGTGATATCGTCTATACCTTGATCTAACTTTAATTTTGTTGCAGGGTTGACTTTTGATTCATTAACTGGGTCATAATAATCTACCTAAACTTTTTGTTGCAACATTGTTTGTGAGTTTTTATTTTTTGTAATTATTTATATGTACTTTATGAACGGAGGTGCCATCGTTGGTCAACGGTGGCGTTTGGCACCTCCGCTATATAATTGTATATTTTCTCACTTCCGTGTATTGTATATTATAAATGTCGAAGATATGGAAATAAGAAGAAATTATCCAGTTATCTTTAGTTTTTATTTATTTAAGATTTGTATTTTTATTAGTTCATTTTCCTTGTAAGTACTTGTTTATGATATGTATTTTCTTTAGTTGCATTTTGTGATTTTTTACATTTATTTTTGTTTATTAAATTTGGTTATAATTTTAATACAGTATAATTTAAAAAAAATTATATTATTTATGTATTTTTAAATTAATTTTAATTTAATATGTTTTTTCTTTTTAAATCTTATTTGTTCATTTTGTTCTTTGCTTTTTTATTTGTCTTTTACCTTTTCTTTTTTTCACTCATATCGATTAATTCTTTGAATTTTTTTTTATTTGTATTTTATTTTATGTTAAATGATTTCTTTTGTTTCCATTGTAATTTTTGTCATTATATTATGTTTCATTTTGGCCCTATCTTTTCCCAAACTTCGTGATCACTGAAGCGGTAGGTTGGTAAAAAAGACGAAAAAAAGGGGGGCGGGGGAAAAAGGAGAGAATAGAAAAAAGCAAAAATAACGGCACATTCTGTGCTGGTAACAAACAGCTCAACAAGAACAAAACAAATAACAACAATTAAAAAAAATCAAACTTCCTTTGACTGATTTCGAAACCTGGACCAACGGGGGAAAAAAGAATATATATGGTAGGCCTATACCGCGCGCCCATAAGCAGCTTGTGTATGTATGTTGTAATATGCTCCATTGGTCACAGCTTATGGAAGACGATTGACACGACCACAATAGACAGAGAAGATAATATTACCCGAGAATAAAAGCAAACCATTAATCATACCTACATCATGAAAAAACTATTTTAGGCCTATAGCTATTAAAAGAATAAACATTACATATCTCATGGATAATTCACCATCACGCTGAAAAAAAAATATCAGGCCCTTTATTTCCGCAAATAGGTACAAATCACCACGTTACTAAGGGTAACCCCTATTTACGAAAATTCCACATGGCAGTTGTCGGAGGGACAAAACAAAAAACTCCATTTCATTGAAACACTTGCCTCACAAATTGTCCAAATTCCCCTTTTTCATTCACAAAAAAACAGAAACAAAGCCTTTCGGCCCTGGAGGAAGACTTCAAACACTAAACCATATCCAATTTATTAGCTCGAAACACCACTCCCTCTATTCCAAAACGGTTGACAGAAAGTTCAAATTTTTCTCACAATGCAAAAGGCAGTACCTACCCACAATACGTGACACATTACTGGTCGTATGAACGGCACATTTTTGGATTTTCAAAAGATAGACCAATTCAATATACAGACTAACGTCTGATAATTAGTATCCTAACAAAACTATGGAATGCAGCCTGAAAGTTCACCTTGACAATGGCCAAGCACTGCTGGTGAATCCAAATTATATAGTATTCACATCAGAGCCACTGCTACCATTTCATTTTGGTTGTACGAATTGAATCATTTTTACGTTGACATTAAAAATAACATTTTTTGCTTCACCTGGTGGGTCACAGTACTTTTTCTAGGCACAGTCAACCATGAACATAACTTTCATTAAAATAATTTAGGGAGGTATATGCCCATGGATTACTAAAAAAAGACTAACTTGTAAGGCCCAGCAGGAAACGACGGTAGTTGTTTGGAGTACATTTGTAAAATTTATTTGCAAATACATACTGACAACAAAAAAGCAAAACTTTTAAAATTAAATAATAATAATAATAACAATCTGATATAGCGCCTAATGCAGAGGCCTCTAGGGCTTCACATTAGGGAAAAGGAAGCAATTATATAAGTTATCAATTACGACCAAATACAAAAACAAATAGATAAAATTCTAATGTTAAACAACAATGCATATACATCATTATAAAACAATTTCAAAATAACTTTAAAGTAGATTCAAAACATAGATATATTGCCCGGGGGGGGTATCAAGGTTGTTGGTACCCATGCTCGTTCCAGGGGTCTGAAAGTGACCCAACGGACCAATTTTCAGTGAAAATTATGACCCCTAACGGCGACCGGATTCAGGTTAAAATATACCCGTTTTCGGTGTTGAAATAACCCCTAAAACGGACCAATTTGGCGCTAAATTCTTTACCCCTATAGGGTGTCTCATCTTAAGTTGAAAGTGATGTCACTGCGACTTTTATGTGCGCACCCATGAATCGCGCGCGCTATGCTTGGAATAAGAAGCATGATCGCATGCGAATAAAGGCGGCACGGTCGAGACGCTAGTGGGAATGCAAAGACGCCATTAATGACGACCACCTCAACTTTTAGATGAGACAAAGTATAGGCGGGACTGCTTTCAATAGTGAATAAAACAATATACCTTTGAAGAACAAATATATTGAGGAAAAATTAACAATTGTTAATACTGTAAGAAAATTACACACTGCAGGGTTTTTTACTGACTGTTAAAAGTTAATTTCCCATGGTTTTCAATGATCCAGTCACAATCTTACCTAAATTTGCTACTCCTAGCGGGACCAGAACTTGATTAGTGTGAATTTGATACCCCTGCGGTAGTCCCGATTGCAGTAGTCCCTCTTTTTTGGAACGAGCATGGTTACCCAACAAAACCCAAGACCCCCCCCCCCCCCCCTGGATATTGTGGACCAACAGATAGAAGAGAAAGATAACCCAGTTGCCTCCCATACTAAGAACATTATGGAATACACCTGAATCGTCAGCTAGAGGATCTGTGTGTATGTACCCCACAGTGACATCGGTAAGTCTTGATCTTTCCTGGAGATGTCCAAGTTTAATTATATAAGTTTCAACTGGGTTGAATGACCTACTTCCCAATAACTTATCGTAAGTTATGCCAATATAATTTCAATCCATATTGATGTGAGAACCAAGATGTGATTATTGTAGCCCCATGGATTACTAATATAATTAATACTGGTTGACCAAATGTGGAACATTTTTTGCTCCATGGACATCCAAATAAAACATCTTGTAGCCCTAAGATATTTTGCAGGACTCAAATGAGAAAAATAAATTCTGTAGATACTAATATATTGAGGCACTTCCAGTAAAATCGGGTTCTGGTAGGAGGCATTATTTATGGTAGGAAGTTTCATATAGAAGTCAAAAGTATGTTAATTGAGGTTATTGGGACTTATATGCCATGAATCTTCAATGAATTTTTATGAACATAATTGGCATAGGCATAAAAATGCATTCAAGTAAGCAAATCAGTTCCAGCTTGATTTATTGGTTGTGAGGATAGCTTCCAAAATGGCATCAAGTCCAAGCAACCATTTGCGAAGCCATATAAAAATTAATGATTATGGTAACAACCTATGTAGAAATCAACTGAGGGTTTAAAAGGGTAAGGTGTCTCTCTTGGGGACTGCTTTGTATTACTTTATCGATATTTTGTGGGTGTGTTTTATTTTCATGAAAACGTACTAAAAGCCATGGCCCAACTGCTAATAACCTCATCTCCAGAACCCAGAACAGTG
>JAMKCH010051823.1:0-10428 GCA_023653785.1 Ophioderma brevispina | reverse complement strand
TCAACATAAGTCGGCAGGCTCCTAACTTGTTATAACAGTAATATCAAAAAAATCACATTCAATTATAATCACCCTTCATTATTTCATAAATAATATTACCTTAAAGAGACATGAGGACATTTCCAGAAAGAAGCGCGCCCATTATTTTCGAAATGTGTTTTTTTTCATTTTTGGAATGCTTACAAACGTACCAGATCACACGTGAAATGAATAAGCTACTACGCAATCTTTATGTAATAAGATAATAATTTATATAGTATTTTTGTTTTCGTGCGTGCACGACAGAAAATCAAAGCATGGTTTTCTTTAGGGACGATTACGATAGCAGACAAGTTCAAAACAAGGTTTGTGGTTTTCTTTTGTACTTATTTTTACATTGTTTGTCCAATAAACTTTCGAAACGCAATCGGCAGATGGTCAAAATTACCTCCTGTCACTTTAAATACAGCAGTGAATAAAGTTATAAAGCTATCTTAATATCATTTTGGAAGTAATGAAATTGTTGTTATTTATTATCTGTTCAATTACATGAAGCAATGACTTAAAACGCTGTTTAAAAGCACTTGAAATCATTTTATTAATGAGATTGATTTTTTGTTCAGTTTGTTCAAATTTGTGGAATATGGGACATACCAAAGCCCATACAAAATTTCGTGATCTACGCACTTAAAATAAATTAGTCATTTTTATACGGAAATATATCAAGGTAGCCCAACAAATATTTGTCAACTTTGTCAACCAAAATTATCATATTTTGATTCAATTTGATCCCAATTGTGTCCAAAAAAAATTGACAAATAATTTTGTTGAGCTCTCCTTTGACTAATCTGTTTTTAGTCATCAGTTTCCAAATGCCTAAACCAAACCCGATGGAACACTTGAAAGATAAGTGAATAATTGGTTAAATTCAAAGTGTTGATATCTTAACCTAATATCTGTGCGATTATTTTTGACAAAGGTCGCCGCGAACAAGAGCGAATAACGCAATCTGGAGGAGAAACCAGCTATGTCAACGCACAGGCGACGCAACCTGAAGAAGTCAGCTATGCCAACGCACAAGGGACGCAACCTGGACAAGAAGCTAGCTATGTCAACGCACAAGCGACGCAACCTGGACAAGAAGCTAACTATGTCAACGCACAAGCGACGCAACCTGGACAAGAAGCTAGCTATGTCAACAGACAAACCCCGAAACCTGAGCAGGAAGTCAATTATGTTAACGCTCAAATGACACGACCAGAGCAAAAAGCTAACTACGTCAATGCAAAGGCAACGCATTGTGACAAAGAAGCCAGCTACGCCAATTCATTAAAGTCACAACCACAACAAGGAGCCAGAGAACTTCTAGAGAAAATCAGGTGAATGCAATTTCGTCATATTTATGAAATCATTTTTTAAGTTAGAGCACTATAGATATCTGTAAAAAATGGAATAGCCTTGAAGGGGCATTTCATGATCCATAGGTTCGTTCCAAAAATTTATCGAAATTATCTTGCGTGTAGTTTAGATGTTCTCTGCAAGAAATTGCAAAACCTTTGTATTATCTTCCATATAAACGGAAAGAAATTACAAGATTATAGACTGATAAAAATCTTCGGTCAAAACACCAATATACATGGTCTGAATCAATTCAAGAACTTTGGAATACGCTTTATCGAGGACACTATAGAAGCATAAATACAACAGAATACAGCAATAAAATCACGAAATGTACATTTAAATAAAATTTTGCTTGTGACTACCTGGAAATGTGTAACATGGAACAATGATTTACCCAGCGATTATTAGGAGCAAATTTTCCCTATTTAAAGTGAGGAAAATATACCTTTCGCCCCTTTTCTGCAAAATGGCCATACTATGTGGGAAAAAGAGGAATTTGCATGCTTTTTTTTTTAGCTAATAATCATTACAATTTTCATTGTTAAGGAGGGGCGGGAGAAGACTCAATTGCTTTACATTTAAAAAACATTTAACCCCCCTAAACCCCCCCCCCCCCGGCCCCCAAACAAACATTCGGAAATGCCCGAAATTAAAGTAAACGTCCCGCCTTAGAAAAAATATTAAAACATCTAGAACTAAAACAGAAAATTATATTTTTATTCTGTTGATAAGAAATCATGACCACTGCTATAAAGTGGAATATCTTATTTTATTTTCATATGACCAATGTTTTGCAACCGGACGAAATATTTACACAAAAAAAAAAGTCAAACCAAAATAATCATATTTTTCTCAAAAGTGTACTTCATCGACTTTTACATTTCACACTAAACTCTTCAAACAATATGTCCTGTGATGTAGTGTAACCTCGGCCGACTATGTTTCGTGCGAGGAGTGGCGTCTATTTCCTAGGCGTTGGGCCGGACTCCTTTTCCGCACATGAGCTTGTTTTACCGTATATCTATGTCATATGGCACGCTCCACGGTATCAAATCATGGCGGAGTTTCATGCGCTGTATATCGAGTTTACCGAACCGCATATGTCGAGTTTAGAGCGCTGCCTATCCAGTTGGAACTCTGTGTGCCGAGTTTCATATCATGTCCAGATAAATCTGTCCGATAAATCTGCCGATTTTTAAAAAAAACTGTGAGGCGATGGGGGATTGAATATTCACATGTGCAAACTGGACATGATTTGGTTGTTCTCAACTGAGCACACTCGAACATGAATTTTTTTCTCAACATGAAGCACACTCGACATGATTTTTTTCTCAACATTAAAAAAACTGATTTTTAATATTTATGACACATACACCAAAAAATCATGTCGGTTTCCTCATATTTTGAGAAAAGCACATGTCGAGATTTTGAAACTGGTACCTGAACTATGTCAAACTCACCATATAGAAGAGCAAAACTCGATGTATAGAGGGCAAACTGAGACCATCTAGCGCTGTAAAACTCGACATATAAAACAAAATGCTGCCACACATCGACAATATGGCGAGAAACCTCGTCCACACGCTCCTTTGAAACTCGACTACCCAACGACGGGCTGAGCGGGGTGGGTGTGCGCTGCGCATGATTTGATACGTGAGTGTGAAAGTGGCAGATTTATGTCAAACTCACCATAGAGAGAGCACAACTCGATGTATAGAGGGCAAACTGACAGATAGCGCTGTAAACTCGGACATATGAACGCTGCACACTCGCCATATGGCGAGGAAAACTCGATACACGGCGCGTGAAACTCGACATGCTGCGGAACGGTCGCCATGATTTTGATACGTGGAGCGTGCCATAATGTCAGCATTTATTGATCCGTGTAAATAGTGAGTGTCCCCCCATGACGAGAGGCATAGCTTCCATGTCAACATGTATGAAAATGAACCGTTACCTTGTAGACTAGGCTATAGAAGAATCCGGTTCATAGGGTAGGCGTGTTGAAATAAATGATGCGTGGAGTTAAACATAAGAGAAAACAATAAGTATTGGCCTAAACGTCCCAGGGACATTGTATTTCAATGTTTATTGTGCCATGATTTAGTGAGTCCTTTAACGTACTTTCGCAACCTTGGTCCATCTGACTACATGTTTGTAATACTAGAAGGTTTTTTGTCTGCGAGGTCTTGCTTTGTTCCGTGTCTATATTATGTCTGAAGCTGTTATGAGGTCTCTCCAGCACCCAGTTTTACACCTGGGTAAAGATGAGGAGGCTGTGTTCCATCGTCTTGGGGGAACAGAGGACTTACCGGAAAGTAGTAGAATTTGTTATACCAATAAAAGTTAATATTTTTCTCATTGTCGTCATGAAATTTCAGCCTTCACATCCATTTCCTCTTACCTTAAGTACAGACAGAAACTGCTGGGGGTTTTAATGGTAACCATAAATATTACCACAGGGGTGTTGAACTATGATAATTAGTACAAGTAGTTGAATAGGTTTTTTTTTTCGCAATACTGCATATTGCTTCTACCATCAACCGCAATCTTGTTTGCACGATACTTGTTTGGTAGTTAGCACGTGCCAGGCCTCTCATACATTAGAGACCATGACACACAATCATCGGAACAAGAACCTTTATATGGCTGAATGATGCCTCCTTAAGCTGAGCTCTTAGGTGTTCGAACCCTGATCTTGTGATTAGAGTCGAACAAATTTGCCACTAACCACCGCGTCCCGTTGAGTAGGAGAGAACAAGTCCTGTCGGAAGGTATTGATATTAAGATAAGACTTCCTCCCGAATTAAACCATATTGTAATTTACAATTCAGTTTAAAGTCAGCCTTAATTAGGAAAATTAATAAGGATTCATACTCAACCATATACCGTTAAAAAATTTCCGTAAATTAAAGAAAACAGATTTTCACGTAAATTGGTCCGAACACTGTTGTACAAAAACAATAAAAATAAAAAAAAAACCAAAAACATAAAAAAAAAAAATGTTAATTTACGGGAAATTATTTCAAAATTTCTGGCAACAATATTTCCGGACGGAATTTTTGTTTTTGGCTGTTTCCGTCCGTCATTTCAAATTACGGAAAAATTCTGTTAAAATACACATTTTTCCATATATGAGACAAATTTCTGTTAAAAATTACTGTCAAATTTCCGTACTTGGCACAGAATTCCTGTAAATTACCCTAAAAAAGGACGGAAGACTGTTGCCAGAAAAATTCGTAAATTTACGGAAACTTTTTTAACAGTGAACATAGGGGAATTCGTCAGACATTGAACTTAAACATTAAAGGTTTGCCCTGCCGAGAGATTTCACCATAACAGGTGTCCCGAAAAAATTAAAATTATGATTTCTTAAAGTGTAAAGGATTAGGCATGTGAAATCTCTAATTTTATAGGAGCAAATCCAGCACGATGGTTTATATTAGAACTAAGAAAATCAAAATCGCCATTTTGGTTCAACTTTCAAGGCTTCGGAGCCAAATACTACGGATTGGGTGTATTATCTATATGAAATCACTAACACAATATATGGATGAGTCAAAAATCTTCTTTTTATGTACAATATTATGAACACGTGTGATACATTCTCTATCGTGTCTTGAGAAGATGGCGTGGTCTAGCGGTTAGCAAAGCTTATCTCTGGAAACAAAGGAAACATCGGTTCTAATCTCAGTTGGACCACTTGTTGGATTTTAAATGGGAACTCAAAGGCTGGACTCAGAGATTTCGAAATATAGTTTTGTTGTGTTGGAGTAATCAAAAAATAGTCAACTAAAACTAAAGATAGTCACCGTCTAAAAATGCTTTAATTCAAAGTTTATAGATGGAATCGGATTCTTCGTTTTCTTGCAGTACACACTTTATGTACAGTATAAAACTGCCATAGGACACCGTGTATAACAAAATTTACGGAATACGGACCATTATAACACAAGTTGTGATTTTCTAAAATGGGCAAGGCTTCGATTTGAGCTTAGTCTTTCCCACACAAGAATTAGGTATATGCAAAAAACACGATTGTTTTGAAAATTGAGGGCGCTCTCCTAGGGAAATTTCTGAGTCAGCCTTCAATTTTGGATTTAAGTTGTTATAACAGATATTGATGAAAAAAATGAATACCACTTCAGGGGCCGGATCCAGGATTTGAAAACCGTCAAAATACCGGGGGCTGAAGGCTGAATGAACTATGTCAAAAATTGGGCTGATTTTGCAAGATTTTGCAGGATTACAGGGAGGCGGCGCTTTTGCCCCCTCCGCCCAATCCCTAGATCCGCGCGCATCCTGACTTTCTTCCTCGGTTCATTTGACATAGGCAAAGAAGTTAAGGAAACCATGAAAGCTGCCCTGTGTTGTGTTGTATACTGTGCTTGAATGTTGCAATATGGGCTGTTTTTAAGATGCTGCCTCCAAGTTGCATGTTTATTCTAGTAATTATTAATTTGTAAAGTCTCTAGCATTTGGCCGACAGCTCACGATTTGAGATTAAATAAACCATTGATTATATTGTGTGGTTTCTATTCCTAATTAATCGGACACTCTTTCAAGCTAGTTCATTCACGTCTACGTATGCCAAAGCTTCCGTCAGTGAAGCAATCCTACTGGAGGTCACCATTATTTGGTATCACAATAAATTCACGTCGAACAATAGTCACTTATTTTTCCTGACGAGAAATTTATCAAAAGTAAAAATACATATATTATGAAACAAAATTCAAACAAGAGAGAATTTTGCCAATTACAGGTGCAATTAGATTTGAATGAGCAATCTTTTCGGTGAGGGTGAATGAAAGTCGTTGTGCATTGATGTGAAATGAAAAGTGTGAAAATGATTTTGGTCGTGTACTAACTAAACAGGTTTCCTCGAAATTTTACAAAAGATTTTTTCCAGAAAGACATAGATTTACCATTCACAATACTAGAATTGTTGCCATCATACACTTTTGCTTTCGGTTTTTTCAGATTTCATCAAAATCTTCTAGAGCAGATTATGGTGAATACGATGATGAAAATCACCTTTGGAAACATCTGGTCGGCAAACGTGGGTCTACTCATAGTATCGAATCGTCCTGACGTGTGGAAGAGAGCAGACGATTAATCGGCCCCGCTTAGCATTCAGAACAACAACAGCGAAGAGGACACAAGGATACAAGAAGCAAGAACAAAAAACATATACAATCGCAACATCTATCACGTGTCTCTTGATTTGATGACAGGATGTTCACGTGTACCAAGTGAGTGAAATTGAAATTAAAGAAGGCGATAACGAAAGCTCTCAAAATACAACTCTACTCATCAGTGTGTATAGTTGTGTTTGGAATTCAAGTCATCACCAACAAGTTTATTTAGATTTGTAAATATAAAAAAAAGGTATGGCTACTATTAACAGAAGAAACATACATTTTTATGTTAAAATACACAAAATTGTCACGAAAATAGTTTAATTCTTCAAATACAGTGTACAATTTTTTTGTTGCAAGCTCCTGCCCTTTAGCGAATATATGCTGAGTTCTCATATATCAAATTGGAGTAGATTAATTTCTTCAAATACAGTGTACATTATATTGCAAGCTCCTGATCCTTTAGCGTTTAATCTATGCTTGATTTCTAATATATCCACAAGTTCAATTGGTTTAGAACTAAGCATGAATGAGTGCTATATATTGGTTCTCAAACAATATCAGCGCGCAGTGACGGGGTATAATGCGACCCCTTTTATTAGTAGGGCTATATATGAGATAATGGGGTGAAATTAATACAGGGTCATTTTGAAATCAAGATCAAATTTATGTGTAAATGTTACATAATACACTGGTTTCGTTTAAGGATGAAAAAACGTATAGTTTGTACCAGTTCCGATCTTTAGTAAACAGGAAGAACCCTGTTAAGGTTCTTTGTCATCCGGGGTTAAAACTACCGCACAGCATCGATTTGTTGAAAGTGGTGTAAAATTGTGGTCTTGCCTTATTTTACAATGCTTGAGATGCCTGTGGTGCATTAATTAGTGGGCAAAATGTGATAAGGGTCTATATGGGTCACGAAGACTTCGATTCGACATTCACTTTTGTATACAGAGCAAGCACTCAAACAAAGAGATAAAATGTATTTTCTGTTTCAGTATGACCCGAGCAATAATTCTGGACACCAATTGAAACACAACTGAGCTTGGATAATTTTGCCCCCGGGATGACAATGAACTCAATCAGAGCTGTAGCCGGTGGTAACTTAAAGGTCGGAACTCTAGACAATGATATACCTTGTTTTATCCTATGAAACACATTAATGGTGTACATTAAATACAATTTGACTTGGGATGTCAAATTTACACCTTTATTACTAATTTTACCCCTCTTATTTTACATGTTCCGCACCGTTTCTCAGAAGGTTGAACCCAAATAGGTCTGAATCAGCTATTTTCGGCTTTTTAATAATCAGAAAAGAAAGGTAAAATCTTTTAGGAAAAAGGGGTCACAACACCAAAGAAGGAATTTCCGCATATGGCTTGGTCCGTTTTCTAAAATACAGAAATAAATAAATAAATAAATGACCAACCTTCTTTCTCTTTAGCTTGTTTTAACTGAGTTTCTAAAGACACTAAAACCAAGTTCTAGTTCTGGAGTCATAAAGCTGACGCGTCATTTTGTTATCATTATAGTCATTATATTCGTTATTACTATGCCGTGAAACGGGGCAGTATTCTGCTTATGCTGTTATATTCGCATGTGATAACATGCGAATATATTGTGCTGTGCTGTTTAGTTTTCTCCTCCTTCTTCAGACGCTTTGCTTTTTACTTAGTCGTGCAACGCTAAGGTCCGTATTCCAGTCATTGCTTCTTATGATTACCTAGTCGTGCAAACGACTAAGGTCTGTATTCCAGCCCATTTCTTTTCTTCTTCTTCGATTCTTCTTCTTCTTTTCTTTCCAATGCTCCCTAAAATCCCTACTAGTACCGAACGGTATACCCCATATCAACCAAGTTGGTCGCAGAACCGATAAACCCAGCTTCATATGGGGGTTGTACTCAATGGGGGGTCAAAGGTAAACAT
The DNA here is from genome assembly GCA_023653785.1 of Ophioderma brevispina. NCBI lineage: Eukaryota > Metazoa > Echinodermata > Ophiuroidea > Amphilepidida > Ophiodermatidae > Ophioderma > Ophioderma brevispina. The sequence goes on along the minus strand of JAMKCH010051823.1, from coordinate 1,981 downwards.
AACCGGAAAGTAGCCTCCATTTTGTAAAACTCTTTAAAAGCCTACTTGTCCTCAGACAAAAAGCTATAGATAAAAAATTCGTTCACAAGAATCCTTAGACCACCCTCTATATAGGGTGTACACAGAAAAAAACCGATGGAGTTCATTAATAATTCAAAATGGCAGCCATATTAATTAATATGCAAAAATGCTATATCTTCCAAAAACGATAAGATTAAGACGGGGATAGGTGATGTCTGTGCAAAAGTTTACAGAGGTGTTGAGACGAATAATAGGAAAGAATATTGGCCCCAAGGGTCATCTGTAAGATATGCCAATGAGCTAATAATTATGACAAAAACAATATTACTCATCAACCAAATTAGTATAAATGTCATATTTGGTCACAAGAACCAATAGAATAAAGCTGTATTATACCCGTGCTCACAAATGGGGTCAAAGGTTCAAATGGGGTCATCTATGGGTCAAAACGAAAGAAGCAAATTGACTAATCTAATGTGCCATAGTGATGCATCGATGAATTATGAAAAAGAGTCCACAGTGACCCTGCTATGTGACCCCTCGTTTAGGGTCAAAGGTCAAAATATGCCCAAATATAAAAAATTGCCCATATTGACAAAAAATACCATATGCTAACTTGGTAGGGGATTAATGGGGGATAGATGAAATAAAAGTCTATAGTGACCATGTTTTTCTTAGCCTGCCCTTTTATGTACCCAAATGTACGGGTCAAAGGTCAAATTACCAAATGGGCAAAAAAATTCAAGACTAAGGTCCGTGCTCTTTGAGCACAAAATGTCTCTAGTTATTATCGGAGTCTCTTTGATTCTTCTGTACAATGCAACTTAAATCCGACTAGTACCAAACGGTTATACCCATATCAACCAAAAGTTGGTCAAGAAGAACGCCTGAACCCAAGTTCATATGGGGTGTACTCAGATTGGGTCAAAGGTCACCATAACGGAAGTAGCCGCCATTTTTGTAAAATCTCTTTTAAAAGCCTACTTGTCCTACAGGACAACAAGCTATAGATACCAAATTCGTTTAGAAGAATCCTTAGACCATCCTTCATATAGGGTGTACACAGATAAACGATCGGAGTTAACTAACATTCCAAAAATGGCGGCAATACTCATAACTATGCAAAAATTGCTATATCTCAAAAACGATAAGACTGGGATGGGTGATGTGTGTGCAAAAGTTGCGGATAAGTTGAAGGACAATATCAGATGACAAATATTGGCCACAAGGAAGTGGAAGATAGCAAAATGAGCTAATTACTATGCAAAAACACTTAACTCATAAACCAAATGAGGTATAAATGTCAAATTGGTCACAAGAATCACTGGATAAAGTTCTAATATCCATGCTCATAATATGGGGTCAAAAAGGTCAAATGGAGGTCATTTAGGTCACATGAAAGGACGCTTAAATGACTAATCTAATTATGCCATCGTGATGGCAGCGATGAATTATGAAAAAAGAGTCCATAGTGACCCCAACTCGTGACCCACCGTTTAGGGTCAAAGGTCAAAATATGCCAAATATCAAAATTGCCCATATTGCAAAATACCATATACCAACTTGTAGGGATAATGAAAGATGAAATAAAAGTCTACAGTGACCCTTTGAGTTACCCCCCCCAATGGTTAAGGGTTCAAGGTCAAATACCAAATGTGCCAAAAGTTCCTACGAAATAGTCTTCCGTGATCTTTTGAGCACAAAATGTCTATAGTTTACCTTCTTCTGCCAACGCTTTGCCTATAATAGCCAAAATCGGTAAGGAGAACCACTGGCCCAAGCTAACCAGGGGTGTACATATTTTGAAACTTTGACCTCTTGTAGGGGTCACGTGGGCCGATTAAAGAAGGTGACACTCGTCGGAACTCTTAAAATGATTTTCTGCCACAGAATATGATGCTATGACCCCCCCCCACCAGATGTTGTCAGACGAACCACTGACCGAAGACCTTAGGGTGTA
>JAMKCH010051822.1:0-10409 GCA_023653785.1 Ophioderma brevispina | reverse complement strand
TATGAACAATACAAATTACATATACAAATACAGCAGTACAAAGTTATTCTGTTGTTTGTCCCTTTATGGATGTTTGTTTTGTTTCCCTTTGCCGAGCAAGTCATTTATATGATCTTGAAAAGTGCTTCTATATCAGTCAAAATCGTGTCTATTTTCATCCTGTTTCGACAGGAAAATGAGCGATAGCTGCCCCGTGCTAACGACAAAATTAGCCAAATGACGTAAATTATTTTAAAATAAAGACAATTAATTTCAACTGATTTTTGTTGGCATAACAAAAAGTAATCAAGATCACGCCCATAATTTTTTTCCAAATTTGATAGATTTTGTCATTTTACTAATTAATTAGAAAAAATGTTGAAATCGATTAGTACTTTGATCAAAATTAGGTTCATTTCAAAAGAATATGAAATAAATTGTACTCCAATTAGTTGTGATAATTTAGTTGGCTCTCTACCCTTATGGCGAGCAACACATTGATGAGAATAAACTGAGAATAAAGTGGTTTCGCTTCCCCGATTTACAACCATCTATTTCGAGTTCGGGAGTTAGTTCCTGTAGAGAAAAACTATACGAGCCTCTAAATTTTTTAGACGCCATGTTTGGAAATGGTGATAGAATAAAATGTGTTCGGAATTGCCTTGGAAAAGAGACCCGTTTTGAAGAAAATATTCTTGTTTTGGTTAGGAGTTTGGGATTGCAGTAAATTTGTGTTGGATTTCATACCGCAAAAACAAGATGGGTTGCTGGTTTTCCTCGGTCTGTCAAATGGACACTGATAAATAAGAGGAGCACCCGAATGTTACCGCTGGTATGTATGCACCAACGTGTGCCGCGCGTCGCCATATCGCCGATGCCAACACTAGCACGGCCAGGTGGGACAGAAGGCTAACGACAGGGGGACCGTCCCTGTCATCAAGATTTGGGATTCATTGTTAGAGCTTGTTACGTTACAAATCGTATTCGATTTCGTTTGAGGTGTATCACCTTGTATTGATTACTGAATAAGCGGTGTCCTTTTGCTTATTCCTGACCTTGGGTGCCCCCTACATTGGGTCCCATAACGTATCAGTCTTATTATGATTATACTTAACCTCCACCTTTCCATTAAAATTATCCTCTTTCCAATTGACCTCTGCAAGTAAATGATCGAAAGTTTGTTGCTTCATCAATAATTTTATTTGTTCTAAATTTATTCATTTAGAAAATGCAGAAAGGTTGCGTAATGTTACGCAAATAGAAATTCTTTGAGGACAGTAAATTGGTATCGGTAAAAACAACAATAAATAAATAGGCCTATTGGAATAATTACTTGCTAATATAACTAAACAATGTAACTGCAAATATCCCCGAAACTTGGAATGAATGAAAAAATAAAAAACTAAGAAGGTTTTACAAAACAGTACATAAAAATATATAAATAAAATAACCAATAAGGCCCGTCGAAAAAAAACAAACGACATCTAAATAAGGCCCGTCGAAAAAAAAAAACACGGACCTCTCTCGGTTTTGTAAACAGATCAGATTCAACTTCGTTCTTTTCCTGCCTTTGGTCACGCGGGCTACACTACACACACACACGGGTCCCTACACGGACATCGGACAATACAGATCAGCATCGATTTTGGTTAGATGCATGTGATCGATCAAGGGTCGAAGGTGATTGAGTGGTCGACTGTGTTTTCAACCCTTAAATTTAAGCTGAGTGACAGCTCTTGGTGGACGTCCTGCCCCTGTTATTAGCCTTCTGTGGCATGGTTGCGGCTAGTTCTGCTAAGCAATAACTCCACATTCTGTCTTCATTTATTGTCTTTAACATGTTGTCAGTCTTCCACAATAACCTAAGGCACCTAGGCAATATGGCCTTGGTGCCCCTACCATTTGCCTTGGTGCCCTAAAAAAAAATTGGCTATTCTTTACCATGTATGCCTTGGTGCCCTTTTAAAATGGGCAAAATGCCTGCGCGCCCTAATTCTTATTTTGGAGCCTGTGTTGTCATTCATGCATTAACAAAGATGTGGATAGTGATCAACTGGTCACCTCGGAAAACTACGCCAACGCGGGCTGGCGAAGCCCGCGGGTGAGCAATGAATCTAATTGGCGAAAGTTTAGTTTAAAAATTTACTCACTATTTCGTATAGGCTATAGCTATATCCTAAGCCCTCAGCTACAGCTGCTTGAACTCTTCTCTAAATGTTATATTCCACAGCACCAGTACAAATTATGTCTCTATCCTGCTTTCTGGTTAAAGAAGTTGTCCTTTCCAACCGAATGGCACTAGAAATTCCCATCGACTGACCCGTCTCGCATAGTCTTCTCTAGAAGGACCCTAGCCTCGTTCCTCCCTGTGTCCATCCCCTTTGACCTAGCCACTCCGCGCACGGTGGCGAGTCAGTGGGAGAAAGAGAGTCCTTCTAGATGGACCTACAATGAACCATCCGTAGTTAGCCGTGACCCGTCAGCGTTTGTTACCGCATGGAAGACATTTTTACTTATAGGGCTTTGAGAAGCAAATTTATTCGTTGGATTTTGACAGGAAAGATGTAAAAATCTGTGATTAGAGCTGAATATTCGAACTCGGGATAGTCTAGTATTTTTTTTTATAAATTCCGTTTCGAGGGCCAAATGCTTCAATATACCCGGGGAATGGGGGGATAAACTGCGATAAAAAAAATTCTCGCAGCCTATTCATTTGTACGGTAATGACATACTAAAGCATTTTGAATACACTTTTTTCCCAGACCCAATCGCGCTGCGCGCTCGAGGGTCTGTTCTGAACGTACTAGATGTGAGGTTATGCAAAAACACATGGAGACCTTTCCCTGGTTACCTACCTCAACTTTGGCATCTCAAAATCCCTCTAATGTACGTATATCCCTTTTTCACTATCAACCCCACTAGATCCTATATAAGGCGATGACATACATTACATGTGAAAAAAAAAATAAAAGAATTAGAAAGTAAAAATTTTTGAGAAAATTGCAACTCCAGTCCGACAATCACTCTGCATGAGAAAGGTTGTTCTCCGAAATGATGGATTTCTACTGTATTTAGACAACATTTTTTGAGGATTAACTATTTCAAAAGTAATTTATTATCTAAGGAACATATATCAACTCGATTCTGATTTGCTTTTGGTATTTTGTTGGTCTGCAGTCTGCAAAGTTGGCTCTTTGAAATGGCCTGCGCATGCTGGGTAACAGGGCAAAGGTATTCCAGGGTGGTTTGCATAACTCCACCATCTGTTAATGACAAATGTTAAAGACATATTATGTGAAGTTATGCTTAGGCAGAACTAAGGGTGCGGGGCCCACATCATGAACCTGAATGATTTGCCATTGCCCTTGCGACTTTTCAATTTCTTATGAACTTTAATTTGCAATGTCCCTTTAAACACAGAATTCTATATAAACCAAGAAGGCAACGTCCGTTTCTTGATAGGGCACAAGCGTACCGATTTCGGAAGAATTTTTTTGGATTGTCACTGTGCCACCATTTCAGCATTTGCTTCGGCCGGAAGCCAGTCACTGATTCAGCATTTGTCCAGCTCAGTCTCAACTAAAAACCGAATAAAACTTTTAAAAGTTCATTGAAAGCCCCCTAGCTCCGTCTGATTAATAAGATGTTGGACAAATTGAACACACACAAGTGTGGACTGCATGAAGGTCCAGGGGAAACATCGCACCTCGTTTCACGACGCGGCCGTAATTGGTCGAAGGATGTGCCGAACCTCCGCAGTCCGCTCTGCGTATCTGTGTTCACTTGTTGCCTTACATGATGTGTGTCGTGTGCATCATCCTGTCCAAGTAATTATTATCCACTGTAGAACTAGTTCTGCTAAGCATCATAACTCCACATTATGTTATGTCTCTAACATGTTGTCAATTAACTATTGGATTATGCAAAACCACATGTAGTAACCAATCATTTTTTTTTTTAATCTTTCAGTAGATGATTTTAAATCAACTTAAAGACACTATCATTGATTTGCTTAACCCTAACCCTGACCGGGTCGTTTTGCCGACCAACGCCCCAAATGCAACGATGTTCAATCTATTTTTATTTTTAACGGCCACGATGCAAAACGAGAAACAAATTTTGCAATTTCATTTCATCTCGCCGTTTTCCCGGCACAGGAAGAAGTAGCGTAAAGTCGTTAACGGCCCCAATGCAACAAGAACATCACGTAATTTTCCCGAAAGACGGCCCAGATGCAAACGATAACTCCGCGCCATTTTTCCGGAAAAGACGTCCCAGATGCACGAGGAACATAGCGTGCGCACGTTGCAATGAGAACAGGGATAAGAATAAATAAATAATGATGCCCCCCCCCGACTGCACACTGTGCTGCATGGAATCGGTAGCTATATTCGCCAGTCGTGCGTGGCGGCTATTTTTGTACGGCTACGTCATCGTCGTGCGGGCGCTATTTTTATGCTACTTCATGCTCCGGTTTACGTCATGAATGCGTTTATGCATAATTAAAAGTAGCCTTATCTTTCGAAATGGTGGCGCTATCACCATCGATATCGAAATTGTCTATATGGGTATTTGTACACACGTGTCACCCGCCTGATGAAAAGCATTGCGCTTCTGCGGGCAAACCGTCCGCAACGCAGTGAAAAGCATCGCCTCATTTCCCGGAATGCGTCCCAGGTTCAACGAGGAACTCGCGTCATTTTCCGGGAAGAACGGCCCAGATGCCAACGAGGAACTCGCGTCATTTTCCGTAAAAGACGGCCCAGTGCAACGAGGAACATCGCATCATTTTTTCCGGTAAAGACGGCCCCGATGCAATGAGGTGCAATGAGAGTCAGTTGCGCGACAAAAAATAGTTTCTTGACGCCGAGATGCAACGAGAAACATTTCCGACCGGTACCACCTCAGTGGCAGACCGGACGTTTTTGTTCAACCTCATTGCGTCTGGCCGCGTAGGTTAATCAGCAAATCGAAAAAATCATCAAGAAATCAGAGCATTTTTGAATGATATGTAACAAGTACAGGTACCAGAACTACCCGCAAACGATAAGACCCAGAAGCAACCTAATAGCGACAGAATCGGAGATTTAGTCTACTGTCTGAACGGACACTTACTACACACGTAATGAATGGAGATCGTATCTGGAACACTGCCGTTTCTCATTTCTGTCAACTCTACAGCTGGAAAAGATAACTTATGAGAATTCTAACAGATATTCTTCAATGTGAAGCTCTTCTGACTAAATTTCAAATTTTTCAAATCAATGAGAGTGTCTCTTTAAGTTGAAAGAGTATGTTCAACATGAAAGAAATATGAGAATTAAGATAATATGTCACTGAATTTAACCCATAAAAGATATTTTAGTGGCGTACCAAGTCAGTGATTTCCTAGCTTAGTCTCGCACTTGTAACGCTTACGGCCATGTCCGTGGAAACTTTCTAAATTTAGAAATTGCATTTTACACAACATTGACATTACCTTCCAAATTTCGCCTTTGGGCAATATATGGACTCTCCACTGAGTTAAAAAGTCCTTAGAATTAAATTTCTGGACTCAGTGGTGCTGTAAATTCTTGAAGTTTGAGAGTAAGAAATCACAACAATATTGCAGACACGCCGGACATTTTATCGTTGATAAGGCCTGAAGTCACATTATGCAGCCTCTTGCCAACACACTCCATCGCGCTGCTTACAGCACAACGTACCTTCGTGCGTTATATGTCAAACGATAGAGTTAATCCAGCTAAGATCACCACCTGTCACCGCAAGCTGTTGAGGTGCTAAGTTCTTTACACGCCCAATTGGGCTGCTTTTGGACCATCAAATAGTGTTGCTCAAAGCGCCATTGTCGGGAAGGACTCGATAGAGCTGTGTTTTTTGACACAATTAGAAATATGAATTATTCCCCCCGCTTGCCGCGCCGGTCCACGCCTAACTGATTTTTGTTCGCAACATGGAGAATTGCAAAACACGTTTGATCATTCGACACGGGAGTTTGCGTGCACAAAATTTTTTGTAAATTATATACACTCCAGTGCCGGTTATTAGATACAACGGGTGCGAGGAATACATAGAAGATCGACAGGTTGGTACACAGTATGGCAGCATTTGTATAAATATAGAGATTTTCGTCTGAGAGGTCCTTTTTCGCCACGAGGGAAAAGGACCTTAAGCCAGCAGACTGACATTTATATCAGGCGGACTGGAAGCTGAGGTAGATGATTCCACACAGTGAGAAGTGAGTCCCAATGCCTCCCCACATTGAGGGAATTACCTTGGGGCCAGTCAAATCCAGCAAGACAATGAAGAAGGTCCCAATCCAATGGTTGCCACCTTAATCATGCCGGGACAGTCAGACAGTGCAGGACAATAGATGAGGTTGCCGTTTGAAATTGCCCAGATGCACATTAATTTTGAGGGGCATATTTTTGTAATAGAATGGGAATAAGATACTTGCTTGTTAACAGGGAAATAAATGACTACGATATCATGACAGCGAGGCGGAAACACGGGGGGTTGTGGGTGGGGGAATATATAGTTAAACAATTTTGCAAAATGCGATTAATCTGACTTTTGTTTATTTTATAAATAAACCAAAGGTTAAAATGATTTTCCAGACATGGCTCAAATCGAGGCCAATAGCTACATGTAAGTCAATATTGTAAATGATTTTTGTCAACTTTGAGACATTTTGTCATCGTTCGAAATGCGCAGCTTTTGTCAGCATATCAAATAAAAAATGGGGAAAAATGAAGCGTAATCAAAACCCACAGGGCCTACTGGAAAACAAACTTTTTTGTTGTATTATATAATATTAAATATTATTTTGGATATTATTGATGATGATGGGTGGTGGTTGATGGTGGTGATGTTCTTTTCTTGCTACATGTATTTTTGTAAAAAACTATGTACAAATTATTTACATATATGCAGTGGGTAGCCAGCTTTTTTTCGGGGGGGGGGGGGGGCAAAGGGGCACATGTATTTCAGGGTTTCAGGGGGGGGAAGCATATATTACAATTTGGTAGTATAGTATATGGCCTATCACAAATTTTTCAGGGGGCAGATTCCCACAGGAGCTGCCCCCCCTTGGCTACGTCACTGCAAAGAGCGCCAAAGCTAGCAAAGTAAACAGGCAGGGCAGCAGCAAAAGGTAAGCTGTCGTTAAGCAAAAAAAACAAAAAAACAGCGCATCAGTTTTTACATTTTACCGAATTTAAAAAAAAATAAAAATATTAAAAAAAAAAAACCCCCCACCACCACAAAAACATGCATATCACAGTTGTTTTTTCACATTTCTTATGAGACAACCGTTAGTGGCCTAAGCAGAATGCAGGTCAGAACTAAGAAGCAACCTAAGACAAGAAAAGAAATTTATAAACAAGTAAAAGCAAGATTAAAGGATTTGTTTTTAGGCACAAAACCAAAAACCCTTTAAAATGTCCAACAAATAATCACAGCAAATGTAGAGGAAAACAATTACGGCCAATATGTTTAAATTTCCCAACACAGGAAAGTCTATATTCCTATGATATCACCTGCGGTGGGTTAATAAATAGAGAAGAGGTGTGGATTAAATGGTTGAAATTTAGTATTTGGTATCCCTAAAGGGATCTGGAAAAATAGGGTTATAAAAACTCAATATGTCATGCAAAACAAAATTTTTCTATTAGAAAAGCAGAAGTTTAAATAATATGATCATCACCATCGCCGCATCATCATAATCACCATCGCTGCCATCATTCATCATCAGAATCCACCAACAGCGCCGCCGCCATCATTCAGTATCAAGCATCCTAATCAAAACCAGAACTGTAACAAGCTAAAAACGAATGTTTACTCTGAAAATGAGACCTGTAAAAATGAAAAAAAAGTTGAGCATTAAAAAAGATTTTAATAAGGAAAATTAATTTGAAAATAGCATAACACCATTCACAGCCTCTTTGTAATTGGCCCCTCTATCAAAAACCCAAACACCCCCAGCTCCAGCCTACGTAAAATCAAGACGGGTTTTCTAATTCCCCGTTTAGACGTAGGTACAATTAGGCAACACCCCAGGTACACAGTCACTGCGACGGATTGCCAACCCCTTGGACCGATACCAACTCGACAGTCATCCAACTAGACGGAAACCAAGTCGACGTCATAAAGCCTAGACGATAACAACTCGACCGTCGCGTTGAATAAGTACCAACTCGACCGATCGGTGAGTCATTTTTACGAGGCTGACGTTTGGGTACACGAGACGGTGGAATGTGCATTGTCATTATTCTATTGATCGTTTTGAGGTTAGATTTTGCGTCCTGGTGATTTATAGCACTATGCTTTAATGAACCAAAACTAAAATACAGCGCTAGTCAATAATTTCTCTAACTACAAACGTGGAATCTTAATTAGCCTGGCCATTACAGATAAAATAGTAATGGTAGTAGGTTCTCATTCAAGACTTATTTCTAACCTTTTTTCGCTCGTTAAAAGTCGGTTGCTCACAACTAACTCCGGGACAACGCAGTTTGAGGGTTAGGTTTGGATCAAATGAACCCAATTCAAATCGAACAATTAAGCCGTTTGAGAGTCTCTCCGATCAAGGAAAATGTTTGGTTTGAGAGTGGGTCAAAGATATGGCTGAATGAATTTTACCCGGGGATTTCATCGAGTTTCAGTCATGTTACAATACGGGTTAATATACGATACCATTTGGCCAATTAGTAGGGTCTCCAGCCTGTCGATATCTATCGCGTTTGTATGCCAGTTAATCCCAGAGCCTTTCACAGTAGAATAACTGTGAAACTAAGCAACTGTAAAAACTCACCGTGGTGAAGTACATGTATTAGCATAAGGAGTATACAGTAGTAGGTAGTACCATAAAATACGGACAGCATTACCAGAAAAAGAAAGTAATGTATTGTGTTTCAATCTAAATATTTTGTTGTTCATGTTTTACTTTTTGTTTTTCCCCTTAATTGGATGAACCGCTTCCGCGCGTGTCACTGTTAAAGTGTAAAACCAACGCCAATAAATACTACTAAAGTGTATTATATACATTATGGTTCACAAACTGGCATCGACAAATAAATTTCATACTGTCTCATTCCTTTCCAATAAGGCACAATGTCAATAAGGTAAGATGAATCAGTGCTAAAATGATTATCGAAATGACAGATTGTTTTCTTTATTGATAGATTTCAGTAATTTAGCGTATAGTTAATGATAATTTGCAAAACGCTGGTACAAATAGACTGATCAATATTCCGAAAATGACATAACACTGGCCTAAAATTGGTCCAAATTAACGGAGCTAAGTTGTTCCATTAGTGGGGTCTACATATATTTATACTCAATTATTTTTTTACATTATCAAAATTATCTTTAAGTATCATCAGGATTCGTATTAAATGTGGGGGTGGGGGGGGGGCTAGGCCAAGGTTAAGCAAACGAGAGAGTTCATAACCGGGTGTTTCTAAAAATGAAAGCTCTGATTTCCATTGATGTTAACATTTCCACTTCAAAAACTTCCCATCTGAAAGCATAATCTGAAAATGATTGATTTTTTTTAATTCTATTGGAGGCAAATTTCTTAATAATTGTGCTATTGACATCACTTTTTTTTAAATATAACAAAATCAAAAACACCTTTTTGTTTTCACTTTTAAGATATTTTCTGATACCCAAATACAAGGTAGGAAGTCGATTTCCCGGTTTAATCTCTTCGAAATATACAGAAATATGGTGCCTTGAAAAAATCGACTTTTGCCGATGTCACGTCACGGTCCCCGAGTCGGACCCCGTAAAGGTATGCTACCAGTATACGCAATCACTGTCCCTTTTAATAAATTGACCTAAATCCACTATGGGAAAGAACTCTTCAAATACTAAAAAATATTGTAAAGCATATTGTTGTATAATCCCAACCATTAAAGGTTTCCGTTGATTAAAGTCGCAAAGAAGATGAAATTTACCATTTCCATGTAAAAGCATAAAGTCTAATGATGATACCCAATTATCACCACTATGACACTTACGATTTCATACAATTTTTTTCAACATAAGGGACATGAGAACAGAATAATGCAGAAAATAGTGGATATAGTGCTAGGAATTACAGAAAAAAGGACGGCAACGGGGGCTAGCCCCGATAATGTAATTTTTCCCCGGAAATGGTAGGATTTTAATTGGTTAATAATAAGGGTATTTGGACTCCCTTTTTTGCACCGAAGAACAGTAAACAGAGAGATGGTCTCTTACACACAAAATTTCAGCAATAATGTTGCAGTTGGATCAACATTCACCTCGGATTTAGAAAGGTTGAGTACAGGTGTGAATCTTAAAAGTTATTTTACCATGTTATCGACGAGGATATTACCTTCAGTTCTACAAGCAGAAAACAGTATTTCCGATGTCGCACTTACTGGACCATTTTGCCATGCCGC
>JAMKCH010051821.1:0-19215 GCA_023653785.1 Ophioderma brevispina | reverse complement strand
ACAAGCATTAGTACACTGCAAACAACATTGATTGAGAAATTGAGGGCACCCTCCCAGGAAATCCTAGAGTCAGACTTTAATGGTTGTACATGTGTATGGTGATGCAGGCACAGCTGTTTGAAAGTAATTTATTATGATTAAATCAGAATCAATAAAAGAACTGGCAATACTGATTTGGTAAAAATGATTTGGATTGATTTATTCACTATAACTTCCTTTGTGTAAATTTAGAATTTGTGGACATAATATGATTTTTCTTAAAAATCTAGTTTTTACAACTTCTCTCTATAAGTAAAGTAAAAGTATAGTGCCGAGCAAGGCTCGTGCGCGGAGTGCCCATCTCTTTCTTAGCGTTGCGCCAGCATCCCCGTGATTATGTTTCTGTGGGGGGTTCGCCACTCCTCCGCACAGCGAGTGTTACTTTCCCAGCATTGAATAATGCTGGTACCATTTTATATACCTGGGTGGAGGGGAGTAATTAAGGTAAAGTGGCCTTACTCAAGGGCAAAAACGTTGGCCCGCAGTGGGACTCGAAACCCACGACCTTTGGATTGCGGGACGAGCCGACTCAATCCGGACCACACGTGCCCCTAGGGAATGGGCATTGTAGAGGTCGATGATAAACATACAAAATATGACCTTTGTAGCCTCTATCCATAATGTTTTGCCTGCATTAATTGCACTTCTCAAAAATCACTGACCGGACCCATGGTATGTTTGGGGGAAAATTGCTCATAGATCTAAAACGAAAAATATCCCTTACCTCCCTTTTTGCGTGATCGTCCGATTGGTAGTCATGTTCCTTGGGAACATGGCAAATTTCCCTTAATGGACTTTTATTAAGAATTTGGCAGGATAATGTTAAAAACATTAATTCCATAAATCTGATCTAAATGATTTTCAATGTGCCTAGACTCGTGTACCGTATTTCCCTCTCAGAAGTGAGAGGGGGATACCTAGCGATCGATACCTACCTACGACGACCTTACTTTTGCACAAATGTCTCATTTGGGCCCGACAGAAAACTATATACAACATTAAAAATTTCACTACCGCGAAAATAGTCCGCCGATAGCGCGCCATATTTTCGGGCACCTCACCGCCCATGCGCAGTGAGGCGTCCTTATCCCAAATTTTTCTCCAAATTGTGTAAACACACCTTCCGAGACCTTCTTGTGGTGGAAAAAAAAATTGTGGGGGGGTCGTAAGGTCGCGGGGGGTAGGTATCGGTCGCTAGTGTATCCCCCTCCAATTTGAGAGGGAAATACACTGCGGTCTCGATAGATACCCTCCGCGACTCCACCACCCCACTTACTTTTGGACCAAACCACAGTATCACACTGGTAGTCTCAGGCGGGGAAGAAGGTACGGGGAGGTAGTCACAGAGTAGCCATGTCCAAGTCTCGCACCGAGAGACTCCCCTATAGCTCTGATTGCGCTCAACTATACTGCACACAGCTGCTGCAGTAGCAACATCCCTTCCGCACCAGAACGTCTCGAAGCTAAAACTCTCTAAAACGTGGTTGCGGAACTCAAACCTATAGTATCCAGGATATCCTGCATTGAGGAGCTTTGTAAAATGCCCAGGAGAAGGCGTGAGAGCACGTAATCATGGGACCTAGCCCAAGCGCCGACCAACCGATCGTGATGTTTTCGTGGTGCGCTTCGGATGGTCGAAGTAAACCAGCGGCTAACTGTGTCCTTAGCTGCTGGACCATATGGAGGGGCAGTGGAGATGAACAGTTTGTATTAATTGTCCGAACGGACATTTTCTACAGCACGTAATTAAATTGAGATTCGTATCTTGAACACTGTGCTGTTTTCTCGTCCTTTTTCGATCATTCTTCTGATTTGGAAAGTACTTATAGAAATGCTAACATACATCTCCTTCACATTTAGCCCTAAATTCTGCAATTTCAATATTTTACTCTTTCGGAGGAATCAACTGAGTATGGAGTGCTTTAGAGTAAAAGAACTCACTCACCTACTAGCTTCGGAACCACCTTGGAACCTAAGTGCAGGCAAACGTACTTTTCAATATGAGAGCAGCTACAATATGGAAGTCTTGCAGTTATCTGCTGTGACTATAATAAAACCCAATAAGCATAATAATTTGGTTATTCACATTAAGTGTACACTTTGGTTAAAAATTGGGATTTCACGCCTAGTTTTTCAGTAATTAGCATCCACTACATTGTATTGGTGGTTTGTTGATGGACCACCACAATCAAGACCAAGTTCGTTTGCATTTTCATAACATTTCCAAGTTATCGTTTGGTATTTTTGAACACTTTTTGGGCATTTTTAACAGAATATGGATTCTCCTCACATTTTTAATATAATTAATTTGACAAAATTTTGAACTATAAATTGGAAGTTATAAGCATTCTTTCAAAGGTATGTTTTTCAGTAAGAGAAAAAAGTTTTTGGTGTCCTCTCCAGAACATTGCGTTCGCACCAGCATTTAAAATAAAATGGAAAATTTATCCTATATCCCGAACCCAGTGGTATTTAATATTCAGAATGGTCATAAGTGGTGACATTTGAGCCAGTTATTGAAATATTGCATCGATAATTTTATTGTCTTTTGCCATTCTGATGTCTTCCATTTTCCGTTAAAGTGTTCTCTCTCCAGAACAGATATTTTTTAATTTATTGAAGTATTTAGAGTTTGATATTTCACTCTTTTGGCTGAGAAATCATGGATAATGCGTCAATTTAAACTATACAGAAGTATGATTTACCCACCAAGTTATTACAGATGGTACAGTATCTCACACTAATGCCCTGTTAAATAGCATGTCCTCTCCAGAAACAGTAGTTATTTTCTAACATGTATAGAAACTTTTTATTTTAACAGTAAAAGTTATCATTATGTATAAAATATGATTCTGAAGTGGCAATAGAAGTACAATCCAATAATCAACATTTCATTTACTATGATCTGTTTTCGGAAGTGTTTTTCCGTTAAAACCGTGGATAAGTTAGAGGAAAAAGACCTCAACAGCTTGCAATACTCTTAAATATTGTTTTGAGTACAGAAAACGTTGATGTGATACTGTCTGTAACTGTGTAATTGACAAATTTCACTGACCAATGACATTATTTACTACCCTGGTAAAAACACATAGCCGTATGCTTTTTGGGGGGGGGTTTGTTTGGAGAGGCCATAAATGTTAACCAAAATTTCCTTTGCAGTTGGGTCACTTTTGAAAGGTAAAATAATTATTGATTTGAACATTTATTGCAGCCAATTCGACCTGAACATCTGTCAGAATGTTCACATCTAAAGTTAAATTAAACCGGAGGCTCAAATCACAAGTGGATTTAGATGTTCTTTTAATCCTCATACTAGCACCTTTATTACTACATGATAATCTTGAACTTCATAAATTAAAAATATATATTTTTCTTGATTTATGATAATTTTATATTTTGAAAAAGCAAAGGGGAGAAACGACAGTGAAAATGTATGATGGCACACGAAAATAAGTGCTTCAACATTAAATTTTATTAAAAAAAATGTCCTTTCCAGAACATGTAAATGAGTCACTCCTCTCCTTGAGAGTTCACAGTAGTTTGTTTTTTTTGAAGATACTAATACCAATGTCTTACTATAATTTATTCGTAACAACAATAGTATAGTGCTCAGTGAAAGACTGGTTCCACAAACAATGTGTTTTGTTGCATTTCATGGTCATACATTTTAGTTTGTTCCTTATAACATTGAACCTGAGCACTTTAATGTCAATTTTTTACCAGCTCTGCCATTTGACCCTGTGCTGTACATTGCCTTAAACATCTGATCTTAGGCATAAATATTATCAATGCTAAATGCATTTGAATCTAGTCAAGCTTGAAGATTGGGCCTTCAGAATTTCAAAGACTTGTTCTGGTTTTAAAGATTTTACATATTTTGACCCCTCTTCTTTGATTCTTTGATTCAACCTAGCAAATTGCAGAATACTCGGCTTTTGCACCAATCTGCAACAGGACTTCTTCTTTTCTTCACTTCTATGTCTTATTCACTTCCACGTCTCTGGATGAAATCCCATCTGATTTGCGTGTGTTTATATCTTTATAACTTTAAAGCAGCTAGTAAATCAACACTTTTTAAGTTTGATAATGACTGTTTATTGAAAATGGGGCGTTTTTTTGGTACTTGATTCAGTGGGAAACCATTTGATACGACAGGGTATTGTTGTTTCTCAGTGCATTAAATAATCTTTTTTCACTGGGGGTGTATACATTTGCCTTGCCTATATTCTTTTGGTTTCCTAAAACCATTTGATCTTGTTCTCTGTGCATGTACATTTGTGTTTGTTTTTCTCTGTGTATGAGAGCACGTTTGTGATCGGGTTTTGCAACCCATTCTCTATCCAGAATTCCTTTGCTTTTGCATTGTCCATTTTTGATGTAACTATATTTTTTTCGGTTTATTATTTTAGCAAGTAATTCAAATAAATATTCTATTAAGTTATTTGTGTCTATATCTGAAGGATTTGTTGTGTTAAACTATTGTCCTCTCCAATACTTTCAATGAATGAATCCCTGAAAGCTCAGTTAAAAGGTTCTTATGCAATTACATTACAACAATACAGTCATACACAACAACAACACACAAAAAGACTGAAAACCTGTCTAATTGAATTTTAAAAAAGAAGTCCAGTAAAAAGAAGATTTTGACTTTTGGCTGCTAGCTGGACTCAATTTTACCTCTCCATATCTTAGATATCCAATTAGCCCCATCATACATTTACCTAATAGTAAAATGAAATGGACTGATTGACAATTGAGGAGTACACAGAAGTCATAATTATTGTACAAAGAAATGTGTGTAACCGTTGCAGGTTTATTGAAAGTTGATGTGTTTCTTGTTAACAAAATGTCCCCTCCAATTCCTATTTTATCACTGGAACAGTCATGAAAGATTTCTAAGGTTGAACATGGATGCCGACGGTCTGTAGTTTTTTTAGATATAACTGGGCATATAGCCCCCACTGTTTCCAAATTCTGTTAATTTGTCTTCCTCATCACACTTTTATGAACCACTTTTATTTTTCACCATCCCCCGTGAGACGAAGGGCACCTTATGGTGAAATAAACCCCTTTGTTGCTCTGCAGGGCATACGCAGGATTTATTTTGGGGGTTGTCGGGACTTTGCAAACAAGGCGGTTCTCGAACCCACAAATTGCGCCTGGTTGTGCGATACACTTGCGTATGTGAAGTGTGGCATGATAGATTAGAATAGAGAACAAATGCACTGGAGAACAGTGGTTTATGCAAAATTACCGGTTTTAATTAAATCGGGCCGTGGTTTAGCCAGCATAGCATTTTTTAAAAAGTGTAACCGAAATGTAGGTTAAATGCATACACGGCCGTTGGAGACCCGTTGTGTCGTCTGCCATCGCAGTTGGGACAAATGTGACATGATGTCACACCAACGCTGACATTGGTCACAAAGGTCACATGGGTCCACAAAGGTCACCTGTGGTCACCAAGGTCACTTGAGGTCACACATGGGTCATAAAGGTCACAAAAGGTCACAAAGGTCACATGGGGTCACGAGTCCACGGGTCACGAAGATCACATGGGGTCACAATGGGGTCCAAAGTCACATGGGTTCACCAAGGTCACCCCACCCAAGGTCACAGGGTCACAGGTCACATGGGGTCACCAAGTCACATGGGGTCACTGGAGGTCACAAGGGTCACACAAGGTCAATGAGGTTCACCCTGCCCCCGCCGATGCACCCACCCTTCCCCGACCCCACCCAATGCACATCACCACCGCCCCTGACCCCTCCTGACACACCCACCCCCTCCTACATACACCCCACCCCGTACCGCTCGCCACTTACAAACCCACCGCGGCCCCCTCCCAACAACCCACGCTTCCCCCTCCATGATTTTACCCACAAGATGTATGGTATAGTAGTTTTTTCATTAGCAAAGGATTTTGCATATCCAATTAACCATTTAGCGATACGAATTATGCATATTTCATTACTCATTTTCATGTCTAAAGCCCGCATGTATCAGAACTTTCAAATGGCAAAGAAGATAAGCACCATAATGGGTTTTCGTGCAGGAGGAATTTTGCATATCCCGATGTACCGTTTCAAAATATCGCTATTATGCTGATTTTTGCTTATCAATTGCTCATTTGTATCTGGAATGCTCGCCCAACTATGCCCGAACAACCAATCAGAGGTATCGAGAACTCTTTAACCCACCTCTTTCCTTCCTCAAGTTACTTATTAGGCCTTACGGACTCCAGATAACTTGCAGCACAAGCCTTGGCAGGGAAAGCGTATTGCACTTTTGAACTGGCCAAATAAGCTAATTTAATATTCAGGAATATGCAAAAATGCAAGCCAAAAGCTTACACATAATATTTCGGCACACATCACTTTATCACCCTACCAAGTGTAGGAGTAAAGTCGGGATTAGCGTTTAGCCCGCAGAGGCATCTTCAAAAAGGGTTAACCGAAATGTCTGAAAATTTCAATAGCTAATTAAAAATTCCTGATATGCAATATGCAGCCCAAAAGGTACACATAATCTGCGGAGCACCTCAATCTATCATCCTATCAAGTTTAAATTAAATCGATGATAAGCGTTTCGCCTCCAGAGCATTTTAAAACTATAATTTCGCGGTTCTCGGCTTTCGCGCTCTCTATAGAGGTGGAAGGAGGGGGCATTCAAGAAATAAGCTGTGGGGCCGACCCATCCTTGACCCTGGCACGTACTTTGATCTCATCAACAATATGAGGGAGCGCATGGTGGCACCTATGACAAAAGTTTGGTTCTCAATTGAACTTCAGTTTTCAATTTAGATGAATTTTACATTTTTAAAGCCCATTTGTTCAACTTGACCTCACATGACCTTTGACCTTTCAACATGACCTTTGACTGCATCACAATATGACGGATCCCATTGGTGCCACTATGACATAATTTGGTCTCCATTAAGTTAAACTTTTCATTGAGGTTCAATTAAAAAAAACTTACAATTATGACACACACACACTCCAGCATATCTATATCAAAAATTACAAATAACGACAGTGACAAGGAGGAGGCAGCCGAAAGGCATATTCCCCCCGATACAGAACTACCCCCATGAGCACAATTAAGTTTACCACAAACACATTAAAATGGACGCCCGCGACTGACAAACATGACATCACAACACAAGTGACATGCCCCAAATACTCTGCACAACGGATTGCTAGTGGTCCTGCCACTATAGCTGGCGGCCCACAAAAAGGTTACCGAGTAATACGACGACACAACAGACCACTTTGGACTATCTGTGCCTCCATGAACATTCATTCACGGTACAGCAAAAAGTGGACATTTTTTCGAAGTTGACTTTTTTGTAAAGTGACCTACACCCACACCCCCCCCCCCCCCCGGCCCCCCACCCCCCCGCCCCACCCCCCCCCCCCCCCCCTTCTTTTTTCCCCCCCCCGCCACCACCACCCCACCCCCACCCCCCCCACCCCCCCCCCCCCCCCGGCCCCCCCCCCAGCGCCCCGCCCCCACCCCCCACCCGCCGCCACCCACCCCCCACCCACCCCCCCCGCGCCCACCCCCCCACCCCCCCCCCACCCCCACCCCCCCCCCTCAACCCCCCCCCCCCCCCCACACAAACCCCCCCACACCCGCCGCACCCCCGCCCCCCCCGCCCACCCCCCCCCCCCCCCCACCCCTCGCCCCCCCCCCAATTAAAAAATCCCCCCCACCCCACCCCCCCCTCCACCCCCACCCACCCCCCCCCAACCCCCCCCCCCCCCCCCCCCCCACCCTAAAATGTGTCTTTGTTGGCACCTTTTGAACATTTTTTCCCCAAAAGTGGGGACTTTTGTGTCAAAATTTTCTCTAAATTTTGGTCATTTTATCAAAATTTTTCAGCAAAAGTGTACTTTTTGGCCCTTTTGTGGAATTTGGGGTGGGGTGCGCACCCCAAACCCCCGCACACCCCCTGCCTACGGGCCCTGGCTGCCTGTAGTGCTTATCTCTCTCCTCACCCCTTTTCTTCATCCCATTTTCTATCTCTTTCCTTAGCCTTTTGCTTCACCTCTACCACCCCTTCTATCTCTGCTGCCTCATTATGAAATATTATTACATACCTCATCAGACATGTTGAAAAGTCTGTCCTTGTCCAAACCGTATCCCGTATTCCCAGTCAAGTGTGTTTCGCTTAGCTATATTGTTTTTTTTTGTTTGTTTTCTCTGTTCTTTGTTTTGTATATTTTCCTATGTAATTTATATATCCCCCTTACTTGAATCATTTTGAAAATTTAGTTATTTTACTTGTATGTATTATAGGGGCCAGCAATAACCATAGCCCTATCGGGTTGTCCTTACTACTGGTCCTAGCATTCTATCCGTCACCAGTTCCTCTATTACAGTGTACAATTGATTCATTATGTATTATTATGATAATATTACTGTATTATACCTTTTTTGTCACTCGATTATGTTATGCTGACAAATGAACTGAAACTGAACTGAAACTGAAATGATGGGAATGGGGCATTTTAGAGTTGATATAACCTACCAATCAATGACCTTGTAGCCTCTATCCCCAAAGCAAAACCCTTAACTACTGCTTTAAGTGCACTTTTCAAACGCACTGACCAGACCCCTGCCTTGTTGTGGGGGACACTGTTCCCTAAGACTTAAAACAGAAACAAAACCGTACCTCCCTTTTTTGCTGTGATCGTATCGATGGTAGTCATGTGTAGAACTTTGCATTTGAGGCGTAGCTATTTTCACACATGTATTATTATGTGGACAATCATTATGTACTTCACAACTGATTTTAGAAATTGGGCAACCTCCTCAGGAATCTCTGCGCCCGCCTTTAATGTTGTACATTTGTAAGTTCTATGCAGGCACGCTGTTTGAAAGTAACTTATTATACCAATCAGGATCAAAAGATACAAGGCGATCCAGTTTTTTGACAACTGATTGGATGATGTATTCCACACTAATACATCCTGTGTAAAATTTATCTCATGTTATTTTTCTTAAAATCTAGATTATACACTTCGCCTCTATGGGGAATGGGCATTAGAGTTGATATAACATATCACATCATGACCTTGTAGGCCTCTATCCCCAGCAACCCTTAATTTCATTTAATTGCACTTTTCACAACCACGACCAGACCCCTGCCTTTGGTGGGGGGAACGGTCCCTAGCCTCTAACAAGAAAATACCGGTACCTCTTTATTTGCTGTGATCTTTCGATTGTAGTCAATTGTTTAAACTTGATTTGAGCTTAGCTATTTCAACCAGTAATATATTTGTGGACAATCATTATGTACATGCAAAACATGACTCTGAGAAATTGAGGCACCCTTCCTCGGAAATCTCTGAGTCAGCCTTTAAATGTTTACATGTGTAAGTTCTAATTAAGGCACAGCGTTTGAAAGTATTTATTCTGGTTAAATCAGAATCAATTCAAAATTATCAATGTGGCAGAACTGATTGTAACCTGATTTTGGATGATTTATATTCCACCAAAATTCCTTCTTTTGTAAATTTTACCAATTTGTGGACAGAATATGATTTTTCTTAAAATCTAGTTTTACACTTCTCTCTATGGGAATGGTCATTTAGAGGTCGATATAACATACAAATGCATGTTATTTGTAGGCCCTCTATCCATAATGTTCCTTGACTGCAATTTAATTGCACTTCTCAAAATCACTGACGCGGACCCCGTTGTTTTGGGGAAAATTGCCCTAGATCTACCACATAAAAAGATCTCCTACCTCCCTTTTTTGCTGTGATCGTCCGATTGGTAGTCATGTTCACTTCCTCTGGAACATGGCAATGTTTCCCTTAATGGCGCTTTTATTATAATTTTTGCAGAGATAATGTTAACATTAATTCCATAATCTGATCTACAGATTTTTCAATGTGCTAGACTCATGTACGTATTCACCCCAATAATAGAATCTGACCCACTGTTTCCTATGATGCTAACCCTCATGTACCGTATTCATCCTAATAAGTCTAACCCTCACTGGTTTTCCTGACCTAGACCATGTACCGTATTACCCCATAAGAGAATCTGACTCTTGACCGCACTGGTTCAATGAGCCTATACTCTGTAAACCGTATCATCCCATAAAACAATCTGACCTCACTGGTTTTCCTACTGAGGCTAACTCATGTACCGTATTCAATCCATAATACAGATCTAACCCTCCTGGGTTCGAGCCTAGACGCATGTACCGTTTCACCCCATGTCAGTCGATCTCAAATTTCCCTTATGGACTTTTAATTAATAATTTTTTGCAGATTGAATGTAAACATTAATTCCAATAAATCTGATCTAACTGTTTTCAATGTGCCTAAATCAGTCCCGTATTCACCCTCATAGAGATCTGAACCCTCACTGTTCCTAAGAGGCTAGACTCATGTACCGTATTCATCCTAATAATCTGAACCCTCACTGGTTCCTAAGGAGACTAGACTCATGTACCGTATTCATCCCATAATCATCTGACCCTCCACTGGTCCTAATAGGCTCGACTCATGTAACCGTATTCTCCCATAATACAATCTGACCCATCACTGTTCCTAATGAGCCTAGACTCCCTGTCCCGATTTCATCCCATAATACACCATCTGGACCCTCACTGGTTTCCTAATATGGTTAGCCATGTATGAGACATATGCTACCTCAAATACAATGGGTCTGATTTTCCATATTTTTTCTTTCTCCCTCAGGCGACGAAAAAAGCACACCCTGTTTTTAAACGGGCGAGTAGACCTTAAAGTAGGGTCGTCGGGCTTCACAAAGCGAATTTTTTCTTTTTTAATATTTTCAAAAAAAACGGAAAATTAAAAAAAGCCCCAAAATCTAAAAAATCAAGAAAAAAATGAAAATTACAAATTTTTCCTAATCAAATTAGCCAAAATTTATACAGTTGGGCTACACGTCCTAAATGTTTACATGATTTTTGGAAAAACAAAAAAATCGGCAAAACTGAAAAAAACGGGGTCGGTCGGGCCCGTAAACAGGGTTTTTTTTTCATGTTCGTCGTCCCCCGCCTCACGTGGTGTATATCACCAAAATTACAATTGCGTTAGATCGGGTTGGTCCAAAATGTGTTACAAATTTAACCATATTCTGACTGTATCGACATTTATGAGATAGGGTGACGCGGGATTAGGTCACCCACCTTTAAATGATGTTTCATGATCTATTTTTACATGCTGACATGTATAGTATAGCACCCCAAATAGAATCTGACCTCATGGGTCTAATGCGGTAGACTCATGACCGTATTCATCCCATAATAAAATCTAACCCTCACTGGTGCTAGCCTAGAATCATGTACCGTATTCACCACATAATAGATCGACCCTCACTGAGTTTCTCATGAGCTAGAACTCATGTACCGAATCATCCCATAAAACCCCCCAATCTGACCTCACTGGTTCCTAATGAGGCTAGACTAATGTACCGTATTCATCCCAAATACAATCTAACCCTCACTGGTTCTGAGCCTAGGACTCATGTACAGTATTCAACCCATGTTCAGCGATCTAAAATTTACCTTAACTGGACTTTTATTAATAATTTGCAGTAGATAATGTAAAACATTAATTCATTAAACCTGATCTAAATGATTTAAATGTGCCTAGACTCATGTACCGTATTCACACATAAAGAACTGACCCTCACTTGTCCTAATGAGGCTAGACTCATGACCGTATTCATCCCATAATACAATCTGACCCTCACTGGTCCTAATGAGCATGACTCATGTACAGTATTAATCCCATAATTACATAGACCCTCATGGTTCCTAATGAGGCTAGACTCATGTACCGTATTCATCCATAATACAATCTGACCCTCACTGGTTCTAATGAGCCTAGAATCATGTACGTATTCATCCAAAATACAATTGACCCTCACTGGTTCCTAATGAGGGTTAGCCATGGATGAGACAATGCTCCTCTCAAATACAAAGGGTCTGATTTTCCATATTTTCTCCCTCAGGCGACGAAAAAAGAAAACCATGTTTTACGGGCGAGTAGACCTTAAGAGTAGGGTCGGTCGGGCGGGCGAATTTTTTCTTTTTTTAATTTTTTTTTTCTTTTCTGGAGGTCCAAATTGGTATAAAATAGCCCCAAAATTCTGAAAAATCAAGAGATCAAAAATGAAAAAAAATTACAAAAGGTCTAAATTCAAAATTAGGCCAAAATTATAATTGGGGCTAAAAAAGCAGTCTAATTTTACATGATTTTTGGAACAAACTAAAAAAAATCTGCAAAACTGAAAAATCGGGGTCGGTCGGGCCCGTAAAACAGGGTTTTTGTATTTCGTCGCCTCACGGGGTAGGATATCACCAAAATTACACATTTGGAGTTAGATCGGTCCAAAAAGGTGTACAAATTAACCCATATAGACTGTATTGCAGGACATTGAAGAGGGGTTGAAGCGGTTGATTAGGTCACCCACCTTAACAATGAAGTTTATGCTTCTATTTTACATGCTGATATGTAAATTAAATAGGTGAAATCATTTCTTCGGGAAATGAATGGTTTGGAAAAAGGTTAATAAAAATCTTGAAATATATCAAACCCACTTTTGGTCAAAATAGTATTTCTAACTCAAAAACCACCTCCAAGTGCATGAAAGATTTTGTGGCATCCATACGACTGTGTAATATAGATTAAACCTCAATTACATTGTGATTTAGCTCAGAATGTCTTTAGGTGAACACAAATGGTGATTTTTATTTAGGCACTAGTGCAAAATCTCCCCGCTACAGGGCCCTCAAACAGTTCTATGGCATTTTCTGAACCAACATAGTGCATGCCCCCTTCTTTGGGAGGACATTGAAATTTCTGGCTACATAATTTAAAAGCAGGTTGGGTTTTGACACCCCTTATCGCTACAAAGCCAGAGATAGTATACAAATAATGAATGTTTATGAGGCAATGGTAAGAATATTTTCATGAGTTGAAAGTTGAAATGTTCCATTCAACTCGGCTGACGCCTCGTTGAATGGAACATCTCAACGAATGAAAAATATTCTTCATGGCACGAAATGAAAATATTCATTATGTTTTAATTATAACATCTAAGTAGATCCTTGTCATTCTAGTATTAAAGCTCAGAATAGCTTGACTACGATACAGCTAAGCCTAGCTAGCTGAGCGGTGCCGCTGTCAGTAAGTTGTACGGATCCAGGCCTAGCTCTGGAAGGGATTGGCATAAATGTTTCCTGTTAATTTACTTCTATAATAGTCACGGCATTAAACTTGGGTTCATGTTGGTCTGAATGAACGCCATGGCCGGGGGGGGGGGGAATTCCACGTAGATTCCTGCTGAAAACATGACTTGCCGGAAGAACAGAAGAAGACGAAGAAGAAACAGACCAAGAGGGCGGGGTCCATGTTCACTCACCAAGACCGCAAGTTCCGACGACTCGCTGCGCACCGCAATCACACGCTGATATAATAGCATCAATAGCGACGGCAAAGTTCCGTATAGGTGCGTGATTAGGTGAGCCGCGTTTGTGAAGACGCACGAAGGCATGCAATAGAACGGAAACGTTTATCGAACAAAATTGAACGCCAATGGAACAAAAATGCACAGTATGGGACGTAAGCATGCATATATCATTTATTTAATGACATTGACCGAGGAAATCTCCAATCCAACATGACAACGGATTATTTATGTGTTATATAAAATCGAATAGTTCAAGGCCCATGCCAAGAAGATTTTGCACTGGGACCTTATGTACAATATAACCCTACCCTGAGTTCAGTAGTTGCTCCATAGGAATTAAGAATTCAATTTAGGGGTACACAATGAGAACTTTCTATTCTTTTAGGGACACCTGAAATGTGACATAAGCTTGTTGCAAAATAACAAACAAAAAAACCTTAAATTTTGTTGTGTCCAATGTGTGATGAGAAGCACAAACAAAATGGCCACCTTCTATGTGGATGAATTAAAGGCCCGCCAGATTTTCTGATGAGGCCGCACGCATGTTTCAAAACAAGGTGTGTGTTTTTTTGCATATCCTAATGCTTTGTCCATATACTAATGTGTGAGAAGCTAAGCTCAAATCACATTCCTTCATAAAGAAAATCGCATCATTGTTATAAATTCCGGATCCGGAATTTTTCGTTATACATGGTATCCTATGGCCCTATACACTGTCAATACATGTTTACTGCATGGAAAGAAAATCTGATTCACCCTCTAATTTGGAATAAGCTTTAGGTGACTATCTTAAGTTCTAAATGACTATTTTATTACGACCAAACAAAGTTATATTCAAAATCTCTGAGTCAAAGCCTTCCTGTTTCTTTCTCTAAGTCGGACAAGAGAGCTCATCAGGTAAGCGCTCGACTCCAGGTATGCTCATCCATGCGTATTAGGCGTGCGTTCGAGCCCCTGTGAGATTCCGCCTGTCTTGAATTTCCCTGGACAAGAAATTAACCGCTTGGTTTTCTCGATTTACCCATGCTATATTTGGGAAGCTGGTCCCGGCTGCGATGTTTTTATCTCGATGTAAATGTTTGCTGAAATGGAAGCGCTGATCCCTATCTGCTGGCCTCCCTTGAATGATGCTTAAATGGTTTTGGTATGGTTTGTGGCCACATTGATCAGCGACCATTGTGAAAGCGCTTAGAGGCCAATCGCATAAGGCGCTATATAAATCCGTCTTGCTATTATTATTTTATTATTCCCATATCCAGACAAATCATGTATACATCCGTTCGTATGTCCTTTTGGGTAGTTGTTATGCCATGTTTCATGGTAAAATTACTCTGGGAAAGTTGCTTTGTTGGAGATCCTGTGGACACCTTTTCCTGTATTCACCGATGAATGAGAAGATGAACTGTTAATACTGAACTGACCCTAGTATAGTCCCACCTTTTTGAACCTGATATTATCTGGAATTTGGGGAGTTAGGATTATAAATGGGAATTGCTCCACCCTGTCAGATGAATTATTTAGATATTTTCACAGATATTATCAAGTGTCAAATGAGATACATGTATGTGTGTGTGAACCTAATTAATTTTATAAAGAAAATCTCAAGAGATACTACAAAAACAGTC
Source organism: Ophioderma brevispina (assembly GCA_023653785.1). Taxonomy (NCBI): domain Eukaryota; kingdom Metazoa; phylum Echinodermata; class Ophiuroidea; order Amphilepidida; family Ophiodermatidae; genus Ophioderma; species Ophioderma brevispina. The sequence goes on along the minus strand of JAMKCH010051821.1, from coordinate 4,093 downwards.
AATAATTGCTAACCAAAATGCATTTAATCATTGTATTCAGCAAAAAACTCATGGTGGGATTATTAATAGGATTTCTACTATTCTCCGATGCTTTCAAATGGGGGTGGGTGGGATTAGAATCAAACATGGGAACCTATTAATCGGGTCAGGACCGTATATGAGTAAAGTTTCCAATTAACATACTATGTTCCTTTAGGCAACCATATCCACCACTCTAATATTTTCAACAGGTTGTTTCACTGCTGTAAATAGTTACATTTCTTCACTTTCGATTGCTAAGGAGTTCTTCGCCTCAAGGTGTTTTTATGACATTGTTTACATATCTTCATCAATTAATGTCTTTGTCTGATTGCAATCGCTCTCATGTCTGTGCTGTTTTTCTTGCATTTCCGGTGGTTTGGACACCAATGTTCCTTTCATCTAATATTACCATTTCCATGAGTTTGCGTCTGAAGCTTGAGGGACATCCTTCTACTGAGAAGGTGGTAATTTGTGTGTTTAATACCAAGGAGGGTACAAAGATCTGGATTTTAACCCATCCTAGCCAGCGGCTTTGGGCTGCCTTCACAACCACAAGTCGTTTTTCTTCTCCTCCACCTCTCTTCACATTATGTGATGTTTAATTTTATAGTTTGGCTTTTCCAAATCTGTAGCGGTTTCGAGAAATTTTTCAGATTTGTGTGGGGGGAAGTTGGGGGAGCTGGATTTCTATTTTTGACAAAACCACACGAAGCCGCGTGAAAACAACTGGGCCACTAGTTAATAAAATGCTCCTCATCGCTTCCATGCCATCATTCTTTCTTTGCTCTAGAGCCTGTCATAACAAATAAAACAAAAATACAAATAAAAATCAATTCTATTGAAATTTCGAAATTTGAAGTAGTGTATGTCTGCTGTAGACTTTACAGATTTAAGAACTGAGGACTTCACAGAAGTCTTTGCCCGAGCCATTGGTTGAAAGAGTCTCCACTGACTTTGTCAATAATCAATCAAAATCATCAATCAACAACATCATTCTTTGTTTATCACAAAATACAACAAAAGCAAAAAATATTATGATTAAAATACATCTGGTCCTCGTACCGCGAGTGTAGTCGTCGTCGCGTTTTGTGAATGGTGCCAAAGGTCACCAGCATGGTCCCCCACCCAGCCCCTCCTTTCCACCAGTTTACATGTCGCCCTTCAATCTCATACGGCATGCAATAGGGGTTTTATATGTTTGACCGGCCAAAGGTCAAAATGTCAACCCATGTCACAACCCCCCAGCCCTGCCCCTCCTTTTCACCAAGTTACATCATCATAGCCCTTACAGAAATCATACAGTTACAAATATTGACTGCTATTGGGGGCACTTTTAAAATTATAGGCCAAGGTGATTCAAGACACCATGATATTCCCGAATCGAAGCTGAGGGCAGAGTCTGGTTTTGACATCACCGAATATTAAGCATCAATTTGTTTTTATATACTAATAATTCCTTATATAAGTGTTTAACATTTTGACCACAGACCACACAGACACACACAAGAGTAATTTCTAGAATGGCCCTCTGCAATTCATTGGCAGAAGACCTAATAATATATAATATGGTAAAGTGAAAAAAAATAACATGACTAAGTGTAAAATATCCACATCCACCAAGTTTCATAATCTACCCACAACTTAGTGATTTGACCTTGAATGACCCCTCATGACTTGAAATGACCTTCAAATTTTTCGGCAAGGATATTGGAACCAACAACCAAAAAGTTTCATTAATCCTGCCACAATTGCCAAGGTTTAAAGCAATTTGATCCCACGTTTGAACCCATTTGACCTTGACCATGCCAAACACCCCACCGTCGAACTCATCCAACGACTATTTGGGGACATCCAGGGGGCAAAGATGGATACCCATACTTGCTTATATCCATAGGATTCGTGTTTACAAGGCTTATATCCCTATTTTTGACCAAATTTGACCCTATTTTGCCATATTTGACCTTTGACTCATGACACATGACCCAATCCGAAACTCATCCACCGTATAATTGGGTGACATCTAATGGTGCGAAGATGGACACCAATACTTGACTTAGAAAAAAGATATCGTGTTACAAGGCTCTAAACAATATAGCCTATTTTGACCAAATTTGACCATATTTTGACCATAGCGACCTTTGACCTATGTCACATGACCCACTTTACTTCCCAGCAAACGCTTATTGAGTGCAATATATGTTGCGAAGATGGACACCCACACTTGTAGTCCCAGAAGATATTGCATGGGACGCACACACACGGAGGCAGGGCATTTCTATAGTCTTCTTTGCCAACTAAAGTGGCGGGGGACCAAAAAATGAGGACAACCCAAGTGGATTTTTGTTGTTGGGGTCTTGGGATATTTAACTGCTTTATTTTGGATTAAAACATAAGTAGGCTTCGTACAAACAACATTTTATGGTTCAAGATGAAAATATGATTGAATGCAAAGCCTGGTTACCTGATGACAAAACAATTTATGCGTAGAATTGCACTGGGTGGAAGCGCCAAATTCGGCAGTCGTTGACCATGGCACATTTAAAACAAACGAAAATACTGATCGGTAAATGGATAAGTAAATTACATGGCAACTCCAGTCTAGTGTCGAATCTATATAAAATTACTATTATGAACACAATATTTAGTGCCACAAAGTCTCCGGCACTTTAAAAATATTTTGGGGCATCAGACATGTCTTTACAAATTACAGGAAGTGAAAACCCCGTGGCGGGTGCCAGACTCTTTTTCTGGGGGGCAAACAGGGGGCAAAGTGAAATTTTTGGGGGGGGGGGCAAAAAGTGATTCTGGGGGAACATATTTGGAGATTGTCTAAACAATTTGGCCCAAAATCGATGATTTTCCCCCAAATTGGGTGATTTTGACCCAAATCGCAGGATTTTTTTTTTTTTTTGTTTCTTGATAGTCAAAATCCCTCATTTTTCTTTTGGCCGGGGGAGAGTGCGGGGGGGGGGCAATAACTAGGGGGGAAAGAAATAAAAATGGGGGAAAAAGTCCCCCCCCATGTGCCGCCACTGGTGATGAAAACTCACCTTTTCTGTCCTTGCTTCTACTGGGAGTTTTCCCTTGGTTTGCTTTTCTCTTCACCTTCTTTCTACTCCGCGTTCGTCTACCTTCCCTGTAGTTTTCCTTGTATCCGGCACTTTTCATTGATTTAAAGTCACAGATCTACACTTACGATTGTGCCAGCATGGAAAAAGTGGAAACTGGATTTTTACCTGCTGGTAAATGGCATCAAGAAGCCCTTCATCAAATTAGAACAGAGAACTTTGCGTCCATTAACAAAGTCATAACCCAACATATTATGGGACGCACCACCTCTTCAAACTTCCCTACAAAGTAGCGCAAGACACAAACTTACGTCCAACCAATTTGAACGTATGTTTGTGTCTTCTGAATGAAAAATGCCCTTCTATTTAGAAGGTCATATACCATCCTATAGTCCGTTCCATTCCTTTCTTACCACACACCGTAGCCTGGTTACTTCTCTGGGGCCTGAAAAATATTTTGGTTCAATGACAAAGCGTCCTGATTAGCACTCTGTAGTTGATATTCATTATACTGCTGAAAGACATGGGCAAGGCATCTTTTGAGGTGCCTCGGGTATACAGTAACTGTTATTGTGCAGTTCAAATATTTTTACGTTTAAGCAGTGTAACTACACCGGTTACACTTAAAGGCCTTTCATCTCTGTGTACTACAGAATGAATTTTCACCTCGTTCTTTGTCCAGAATTTTTTAACCCACACTGCTCACAGGGAAAACACTTTGCCAACCAATGTGCGGACTCGTTCGTGGGTACCCTCCCCTTATACGTTCAAGTATTTTCGGACAATACCGGCATTTTACAGTCGATTGTTAAGAGAGTGTTTAATTCGGGGTTTTTGCATCTCTTGGTGACGGAATGCATCCCACACCATATGTCATACAATTTTTGCCATGTTGAACGCAAAGTGCTTCCTTAAAAAACTCTCGCATTTGTAAAGATGCCTCGCATGCAGACAGTGGAAAGCTCCTCCCGGCTCTTGGAGACAACCATGATTTTTCACAGCTT
>JAMKCH010051820.1:0-26050 GCA_023653785.1 Ophioderma brevispina | reverse complement strand
ACTTAATCAAACATATGCATAACACAACCTTTTAGCATAGGATTGAATTAACCTGAAAATTGGATGTTTAATACAGGTACTCCTTTCTACCTGTTTTATATTTGCACATACTGCGTTTTCACTTAGTGGGGCAGATAATATCCGACCATAAGATGGGAAGTCCCCTACCCCCAAACATAATAATCATAAAATAAACTCACGGTTACGGATTTCAAATCTAATTGACATTTCATTTTGGCGGACGAGCAGGACATACCTATGCTTCGATTTTATGAAAGGCGATTTTCCCTTCCCATACTTCAATTCTTACCAAACGGATACGACTAAGATGACATTGTGCTCCAATTTGTCCACCAAATGAAGGTCAGAATAGTAATACAGACAGGAGTGCCTTACGCAGGTGGGGGGGGGGTGGTCGGGGGGTGGCGGATCGCACCCCCAAATTCCACCAAGGGGGAAAAGGTCTCACTTTTTAAAAACTGATTTTTGGTGATAAAAAAAGGTCCAAAATTTAGAGGATGTTGACAAGAAAGTCACTTTTTTGTGATTAAAGGTTCAAACCGCCCCAAAAAAGGACTTTTTAAGAGGTTAGTCACTTTTATCAAAAAAGGTCCCTTGTTGTCGAAAATAAAGGTCACTTTTTTCGAGTCCTCGCAAAACCCCCCCCCCAACATAAATCCTGCGTCGGCTCCTGGATACAGAACATCCAGAGGAAAGATCTATCGCACAAAATAAATGCCTGTTACGCAAACCTCAAGAGAAATCAGGCTATGTGAAAAATATGATGGCGCTATTGCAAAATTATAGTGGTGTTATACCGCAACAAATATTTAGAGCCGATGCATGCCCGAGCGAGCGCTTTAAATAGTACATTGTTTTGTCAGCTGCAGTGCTATCGCGCGAATTTTGAGGCGTGGCGGGTCACACGCTTGTTTTCATTCTTGATTTGGCCTCCAAAGTATGCACATCATGCGTTCATCTAAAATGTTAGGATCAGAGTCCATATGCGAGATTTAGCATACTCGTCCAAAATTTGGCTGCCGTAACAAAAATTGTTGCGTGGTGATTGGCCGTGTGTGTGACGAGTGACATGGTGTGTGTTTTATTCACCGGTGAGGGGGACAAACACAAGAATCGAGGAACGTAGTTTTTATATTACCATATTATGTTTTAAAACCTAATTTATGTAATAGAATGTATGTTCGTCTTTAATTTAATTCGTTTGAGCAAAAACTTGGTTTGTACAACCTAGGTTTGCAACAGCTTAGCTTTTGCATGGATATGTAAAGAGGCCCGTATATAGGGCACCTGCACGGCAGGTCAATAGATTAACTTGGCCAGAACTGCCTCCAGAACAACCCAGCCTGCAGAGATACAAAGGAATCACCTGGAGAAATAGCTAAAATGTCAGTGAACCAGTGCATGCATTGTATTCTTCGCATCCTTGGATTATCGGAGGGCACACAAAAGTCCATTCATATAATTTAACCTTCCGTGCAAGGGCCCTATCGTAGTCAAAAGTGGGTGCGGACGGGTCAAATAGTATCCCTAGAAAAGTGGGGAAGTGATGTGTAATCATAGAGCTAGAAAATCTCTATGATGTAACCGTGTCTGCGTTAAGTTTCATTTTGGATATACTTGAAATGGGTTAATAGTAGAGTTCTTAGCCTTGTGAAATTTTTCGTCCTGTTAAATGTTTAAATGTGTAAATTGCAAAATGGAAAATATATTCAAATTGCCCGAGTGCTACAAAAAGGAAATTGAGATAGCAGAATAGTTGGTATTCTGATTATGGTGCTAGAAAGTTAGAAATTAATTAAAATGCTGGTCGTTGAATGTAGTTTTGTGAGAAATCTAATAGAAATTGATGGAATTTAAGATTCTTTTGGGGGAAATATATTATTTGCAATTCTATTTTAATATAAATTTTGCAGCTAACAAACGTGCTGTCGATGTCGGGTGCTGATGATAAACTTGTGGTACAATTGGGTGTCGGATCAACGTGACCGGGGTTATAAACTATAAACTGAATCTTATAGCGCATTGGTGATAGCTCAGAATAAGAACCTTTTGGTGTAAAGCGTCGAGTTGCCGACGAAATTATTTGAAGATTGGTGTTAAGTATAAAAAAAAAGTTAAGGAAAAGGTACGTCAACAATATGCTAAAATCTAAAATCCATATATTGAACATTGTTTAATGAACTTGGATACAACTGAAAGACAATGAACTATATCCGTGACATTGTCACGTGGACTTTTTACCTAGTTTAAAGGAATTTTTCACTAAGTTGTTGTTGTGACGGAATATAATTGAGAGGGTTGTATTAGAACGATACTTATGTAATGGAAATGGAATGATACCTCTCATTAGGATTTGACGTGCAATAGTCAACTGATACAACAATTTTGAAATTTGTAATATAATTAAAGTGAAATATTCTGTAGAAATTGGGATAATTGAATGTGATGAAAGCATGAGATTGGATTTTAGCGGTTTGGGAGTGCGAAGAGATGAGATTGAAAGTTTGTGAATTTGTGAGTTGAATATTAAGCCCTATACATCAGCCAATATTGTAGTTTAATGTTATGGAGAATTCATGGACAGAAAATACGGCCAGTAGAATAAATGCAATTTGAATATAAATTTGTTTTCTGTTGTCTTACTTTTGGTTTCGCATCTCATCATCACCCGGTATCTGAGTTCGGACATTACCTATCTTTATTAACTTGGGCGTTAATCGATATTTGGTTGACAATGCCTTTAAGAAATAAAGGGTAAACAAACAAACAAATTTAGTAAAACACCTCGAAAATGGGTTGGACCACTTTGCCAAGTTCATGCAACCCATACTTTACTTATGAACCGTAGACAACAATACATAAAAATGGTCCGTCTGGTTTTAGAACCTGTTTCCAAAATTGACCATATTTCGGCTTCAAAACCATTAGTTTTAGTGTAACAAACATAATTTGGCAGCAAAAAAAAGTTGTTTTAAACATATTAAAACAATCTACACCGGAACTACAGATAATGTCGAAAATTATTATCGTTGAATTTACATTTGGCGGATCTTCGAAGTGGGGTGGGTACTCGCTTTAAAAACAAAACAAAACTTCACGGTGTAAATTATCCGTATGCTGGACAATAATATCTAACAACACGTTTACTCAGAGTGGCTCGTAGAAAGGAAAACAAACTCTTTTCACTAGATATTGGTATGTTTACAACATAATTATATTGATGAACAATTATTTACCCCATCCACTTACGTTACACATTCATAAAAGGATTGAACGTAATTCGACGGCATTTGGGTACGTCCAAACCAGCCAGATCCCACAGTCAGGTTTTCATAGGCCAGTGGGAGCCATATTCAAGGAATCGGTCTGTGGAAATTGTCTATGTACGGAAGCGCCTATAAGAACGGAACTGGGGGCCGTTACCAGCATGTGGACCAACTTTTAAATGTGTGTCAACAGTCACAGCCAATGTCTGGTAATGAAAGAACAATAAACCAAAGATTTAATATCATAGATTGAGGACTAAAGTTCAGCCCATATGTAACGCTGTGGCGTACACCTCAGTCAGTGCTATAAAGTCTTTGCAAATTGCACTAAATAACATGTATTGAGCAAAAGAAGATATATCTATATAAAGAATAGCTTTGTGGGGGCAATTCCACGGTAACGAAAGGACGTTTTGACTCAATTTACAAAGTTTAAATACATTTTTTCTAAAAAACCTTCATTTCGACCACCAAGTGTGTCAGCAATTTCTACTCTCATTGCACTAACTTAATTTCCACAACTTTTTTGAACATGAATATCTTTAGTTTTTTTAAATTTGAATATTAATGACGTCGGTAACGGAAGGACAGCAAAACGGACAAGGGGTTTCAGCTTAGTACGCGTTTTGCCCAAACTCTGTGAATTTTGTGAATCAATTTTGCTGTAAACATTAGGAATGCAATCTCTAGAGTTTTAACTATACTACGAACACCTTCACTTGAAAAAAAAAAATCCATTTTGAAAGACAATGCGTTAAGTGGATTACGATTTGGTAACGGAAGGACGGTAATAGAAGGACAAAATGTCTACTCAACTAAGCATGAACAAGACTTCATTCCACATTACTTAAAAGTGCATCTTGTGATCCTAGCACCTAATCTTTTGTTTATTGCTCACAAGATATCCCCGAGAAATGATTTAATCCAAAATTACAGTCGTTTTTGTCAAGGCGTTTGATGTTAATATCCGAATGTGACGAAATGTGGGTAGTGGTTGATGCAAGTAATGGTATCATTATTATTTGTGAGTATGAGCTCATTTGCATATTTACTCTGATTGCATCATTACTACAAAGATGAACAAACCAGATCCCAGTGTCCAAATTTGATTAACCTTGGTATGTGGGTAGCGGTGGATGTAAGTCATAAGCATGGACTGTGTCATTATTATTTGCACATATTAATGAGCTCATTTTGCTCATTTTGGAATCACTTTGCTACCCAATCCATGACACTGCAGTCACAGTATCCTATCGATCATCCTGGATCAATGACAGATGGTATGAGCAATGGTCATCCTCTACTTTGAACCTAAAGCAGTTTGTGGACAGCCCATCTAGCAAGCCCAAAGGCTGTGACCTTGATAGGAAAGCATGGGTAAACCTCAACAGACTCAGATCTGGCGTTGGTCGTACAAAGAACTTCCTTCACAAGATTGGAGTAGAACTTTCACCAAACTGCGATTGTGGAGAGCCACAAACCATTAGCCACATCATAGATGACTGTGAGGTCTACAAGTCCCCAAGAGGAATTCCAGGCCTGATCAACCTGGATGATGAAACTATCAGCTGGTTAAAGACGGATCTTCCACTGTGATTTTGGATTTCTACGCAAGAACGAACGAACGAATGAGCTCATTTGCATATTTGTTCTGCTTGGGCCATTACTAAAAAGGTGAAGTTCTACTAGATCCCAATTTCCAAATTTGACGAAACCTGGTTTAGGGTAGTGGTGCACTGTACCACCCCTAATTGTGCATATTAATGAGCTTATTTGCATATTTGTTCCCCACCAGAGGCATCTCGCAAGTTTTAACTTGCAGTATTTTAAAGTAAATTGAATGATTTCACTAATACTTTCAAATGTATTTTGCTGACATTGCTTCATTTGAATCACAAAATAGAACAGTTTACCACCACAAAAACTGTACTGCACGCATTTAAAGATCTTATTAATTGTAAATAATTAATGACATGAAATATTAACAACAACAACTTTTAATTACATTATTTTACTAAACACTGCAGGATTTTTTTTTCAAATGCGGTGTTTTAGAAACACTTTGCACCAAAATCACAGATTCCAAACATTCAAAATCAAAGCATTTGTTCCAAGTTGTGATTATGCCTAGGAAGCAGAAAATTACATTATAATTTTGCATTTTCAATTGGTATCATATCGCTTCCGAACAAACATTCAAATTGAATTTCCCATTAAAGGTACTTGTTCCGATCGTCTCTGTGACCGCCCTGATTTAATCGGAAGTAGTCTCAATTTTGATATCTGATGAAAAACGTATTTTTCTTATTGTCATCCTGAAATTTCAGCTTTCAGATCCATTTTATTCCAAGATATAATTGGGGGGGGGGGACGTTGTTTTTTTGTTTTAATGGTTAACCATCAATATTAGCACAGTAGCGAATAGGGCGTTGCACTATGTATTATCACGTCTAGCATCAAAACTACCAAGAGATAGGGAGCAAGAGTATCTCCCTGGAGGATTCCAGTAGTTGTTAGGAACTCCTTTGTGGGCCCATCCATGGTCTGCACAAAGCTATATGGGTTATCATACATGATGGCAATTGCCTTGACAGTCTCATCTGTGGCACCGTAGTTGGCGAGAATATGCAGAATTACATCCATGTTTACACTGTCAAAAGCCTTGGAAAAATCTACAAACACGATTGAAGCTTTTCTCTTGGAAATTCTCAACTCTTCTATGATCCTTCTGAGGGCAAGTATCTGAGGTAGTGTTGATCTGCCTTTGCGAAAACCGTTCTGGTTTCTTCTGAGAATGGGATCTATGTGAGGAGTAATTCTGTTGAGCAGCATGAAGTTGTAGATCTTAGAGGCCAGTGGTGACAGTGTGATTCCTCTGTAGTTTTGGGGTTGTTGGAGGTCACCTTTCTTTGATAGAGGAATGACGAATGATGTTGAAAAGGCAGCTGGTTTGTTTCCCATGTAGGTGTTGTTACACAATTCTAACAGTTGATCATGGAATAGTGAATTCTTCCATATTTATTTTATTTAATCGTTATTTATTCAGGAAATTCCTTCAATACAAAAGTATTGGTCTCCCAGGAAGACCTGATAACAATAATTACAGTAATACAAGTATACAGAAAAAATAAGTTATGGTACATAATCTTACATAACACGTATACATGTATATGTGCTATGTAAGATTATGTACATTATACATACAAATAACACTGTAGCACTTTGAAGATGTAGCAGGTACACACACATACGCATACACACACATACATACACACACATATATACACATGCACACATAACACAATGCATGCATGTACACTTATACACCCCCACACATGCATTTCCAATCACAGACACAAATTTCATATTACATACACATATAAAATATATAAACAAGATATCATGTGGTTATGGCACTTTTAAAAGTAACAAACTCATGGAATCTAATTTACTGCGGGAATGTTGTCGGGACCAGGTGTCTTGGTGTTGTTCAGTTTCTTCAGGCAGATCTGAAACTCCTCTATAGTGAAAGGTCCAGTCTGGATGGGAAGGGTGTCTGCTATCTTGTGATTGAAGAAAGGTTCATCAAGGATAGTGTTATTCGTAGTTGATTACATCCTCAGACAGTCTTGACATCATGAACGACAAAGGACTCACCATCAAACCCAAGCGTTCTAGACGTCACCAAAGTCAGTATCTCACAGACCTTGACTATGCAGATGATCTAGCTCTAACTGGTGATCTAATATGTGGTGCACAAGATATACTAACATCACTTGAGAATGCTGCAGACAAAGTCGGCCTACATCTAAATGCCAAGAAGACTGAATATATGACTGTCAATGAGGAAGATGACCATCAACCTATATGCACAACAGATGTAGCCAACTCAAAGAGGTCAAGGACTTCAAGTATCTAGGGTCCTATGTTGCCGACAGCAAGAAAGACTTCCTGTCCCCCAAAGCACAAGCTTGGAATGCCTGCAATAGACTACACCACTTATGGCAATCTGGTATCTCCAATTCAACCAAGCTGAAATTCTTTAGAGCCTGTGTAGAGAGCATCCTGTTATATGGATCTGCGACCTGGGACCATGAATGAAGAAAGAGCTACAGGATAGGAATGGATGGCAACTACACAAGCTTTCTTATATAAGAGTACAAAACATATCCTGGCGTAAGCATAAGACCAAAGCATCTTCTGTTGCCCAACGCCGTGCACGATTTGCCGGTCACTGTCATCGTGCGATTGATCTAGTCTCAGACGTCACATGTTGGAAGTTACCGTGCCAAAACAGGGGTCGTCGCCCCTTTAACTACATTGATGTGATTGCTCGAGAAATCCAGCAGAATCCATCTGACAGCCCCAACTTAATGACAATCAGGGACATTTGGCGCTACATGGTGAACAGCATCTCGGCTGAGGCCGTTAGATAGATAGCATCAAAACCACAAGTTTGTTTCTACAGTAATTGTTGGTCAGCATATACAAGTGTCAGGCTTCCATATCAAAGTAGAGAACACGATAAACAAAAATCGGAACAAGTTAAGCACCTTTAACCTTGCTGCGCCGTGAGAGCTAAAGTAAGAAAGTATATGCTGCGCCTTGAGAGTACGAAACGTAGCTCAATTTTTTGCAAGTCTACTGCGCCTTAGGGCGGCCACACCATGTAAAAAGTAGCAAATTGTGCGGGTAAAGTACAGTGTTGACAACACTGACAGACCAAAAAATGATCTGTACTCATTGCCTACCAAGAAGAAGACCAATAATGAAGATTAAGATTGATAGTACCACACCCATGGATTCATTATTGGGCTCATTGGCACAACAATGCATTTAACTTAACATGGAGTAATAAGACCCTATGATTTCTGATAATGAAGAGGACCTCTCATTAGCATAACATTCAAACCTTAAGACTATAAGAGGATTAACTTCACTTAACACACCTACACGGCCAATTTCTTCATGGTAGTTACCGCGCAGCTACTACCGAGTAGACATGGATTACCTACCCACTATACGTACACTCGCCGGCCAGGAATCCGTGTATTTTTGCCGCATAGACGGATATAGTACATACAGCGGCTATCTGCACCGCCGCGGAGTAGCTACGTGGTTACACCATTGGGTTACACCGGTTCTCAGCGCGCGCGGTATTTCTCATGGTCAATTTTGTTTTTAAGAAATTTTTGGCATATATTTCCATTTTTTATTATAAGTGCGTGAATATGAGGGTTTTTGATGATGCCCGATCTGAATTTCGTAATGATTTTCCTGAAAAACGATCCAAAAAATGCTAAACAAAGACCAAGTGTATAGCGACCTCATTTTGTCCACTATCAAAATGGCGTCCTAGTTACCGCGAGGTAGCTAGCTGCATGTCTACCCCAGTACTGTCTACAACATAGCCACCTTCTCTCCACCTAATGAGCAACTACAGGGTAGCCATTGGGGTAGGTACTGTAGAGTAGACACACCACTGTATACATAATAACTTTGTACTTTGGAAGCCCTATCTTGCAGCTACTGCATCGCAACTTGCCCGGTGTGTACTGTGCAGTAGCTGCCACGGTAGACATGGTGTAGCTGCCGTATAGGCTACCACGCGAGTAAGAAATTGGCCGTGTAAGCAATGTATGAATTAATATTTATGTGTAAAAGTTAAGTGAAGGTTCTATTATTTTCAAGTGAAAATATGTTATGTCCTTCCGTTACCGTCCTTCCGTTACCAATATGGTAACGGAAGGACATGTTGTAATTAACTGTAATAAATAAAAAGTCCAAAAAGTTTCAGTCATAGTGGCATATTGTAGGCCTTCCTAAACTTGCTTTTGACCACTAACTTTCTTTACAATCACACTACATCTTTTACAAAAAAGTTAAAAATAACTATTTTTTGGTAACGGAAGGACATTTCAGCCGAAGTGAAGAGTCGCTGAAGTGGAACAGACAATGCGAAACAAGAACAAAATGATTTTATCAACTTTACATGATCTTATCTGTCACATATGACTTACAATTATGTTGATTTCATATAAGTTTGAATGTTTCATGATAAAAAACTTTCATAATTTATCACTTTTATGGTTAAAAACAGGATTATTAATGTAATCTTCTTGTTTTTCAACCAAAATAAGTGAAAATTACAATTCTGAGTTTAAATCATAAAAATATAGACTTTCAGCATTCATTTGACACTAAAATTGATTTAGCCACATGCATTTGAATTTTTGATGTCATGTCCACTCTTTGGTGGAATTGCCCTGCTATATTAATATTCTATTACTAATCAGTGGACGTGGATTAGTTTGTTATATGAAATTTGATTATATTTTTGCCTATCCATTATGGGAACAAAGTAGATATCTAACACGTTATCACGTAGATCAAAAAGAACTTTTTATTAAGGGAGCCCTAAACGGTTCCGTTGATTCAACCACGAAAAACGATTGATTAAATAATAATGACATTGTTATTTTTTTCTTTGGGTATAAAAAACAATAGTTGAACTTTTAAAGATCTTTTAATGTATCAATATTCTTGTTAAGCTGCCAAAAAAGGTCACGAGGCACTAAAACGACGGTCGGGGAGATGGTGAATGGACACGACATACGCTTTCACATCCACAACGACAGGGCGTCAATTCATAAGGATGCAAGCGTTGCAGCCACCGCACAAATACATTACTGTTAGTTCATTCAATGTTTTAAAACTTGATAGAATGGAGTCCAGTGAGTTGAATATGATTCTAACCGATATTCGATAGAAAGATCATTCAGCAGTATGCGATGAACGACGATAAAATCAGACAAAAGAAATAAAGAATTGAGTCAAGCCAATATCTGCGGTTGCACTCTTTGTAGAACCGTTATACCTTGATAATTTCGTAATCTCTGTTACCGATGGCTTCATCGACATGATTCTCTCCGCCAGTGGAAATCTTGACATCACGGGAATTGGGTGTGGTCGTGACTTCCGATACTTGTGTTTTGATTTCAAGAAAAGAGACCATCCATTTCCGGGTTATAACTACACGTCTCTGCAGGATGGCGATTCGTCAAAGATTACACTCTGTTCGGATCGATGCTCGCAAAGTAGGAACTTTATCACGTTTTAATTTTTTTATTATAATATCCCTATTCAATTAAAAGGAAATTGGCCGTCCTATAGTACTTCTGCAGTTCCTGCAAATCTGCTGACCTATTGGAATGGTACAGAAATCGAAAGATATGACAAGACGTCTGTGTCGTCATCAATTTCAATATCCCTGTCGCTATCTCATACAAATCTTAGCCACAGAAATAATGGTTTAAGTTGACTACCGCGCACAAACGCAATAACCACTGTGAAGACAGAACGCCACTTTACCCACCCACTTTCTCATGGGAGTACCTGTTGAAAGTAGCCGTTATAAGTAGCCACGGAGTAACCACCCCAGGCATGTGCACCACATCGCCGGCCGCAAAAATTGGGGGTAATCATCTACACGGCCGGATTCTTACTCGGGGTGTAACCCAGAGCTTTTAGGCTACGTTCCATGTTACTACCCCCTTTTTTTTACCCCCCCCCCCCCCCCTTTCCCCCCCCTTCGCCCCTTTTTTTGTCCCCTTCCCCCCTTTTTTTTTTAATGTCCCCCCCCCCCTCCTTAACCGCTTATTTTTTTTCGCGCCCCTATTCCCCAAAACAACCCAGGTTTGTTAAACAACCCCCTTGATGCACTAATTGATGCAGTACCTACCACTAAGTACTTGTGAAGTTATACTAACCCACTGGATGATAGCAACTAGGTTTACTTAGAGGTAGCAGTACCCATCCTATAGTGGTACTCTCTGCAGTTTGCCTGCCCTAGGTGCTGACAGATAACCCCTGTAAAGCCACCAGTATGGAGTCCTCTGTAGCTACTCCACGGAGTACCTTCACAGGTACTCCCTACCAGCTTGCCTAAGTAGGCAGCACATTACCCATAGAGAGCGCCAAACATTCATTGTTGTTTACGACTTTCTGATCATTTTTAAGCTTGTCACGTCCATATTTGATTGAGCATCACCACAAAAAAACCCCTATATAATGACATTTGTGTAAAACATATAACCTATGTGACCAAAATGGTTAAATAATGGATAAAATTACTCAAATAATCACACAAAGCTCAAAGCTCATTTGTCCATGGGAGTACCATGCGGTACTCCCCGCCATGGTGGTGACTAGTGGTTAAGCTACTACTGCGTGGTGTACGTAGGTGTGTGTGTACCCCCACTTTTGCGGCCGACGATATGGTACCCATGGGTGGGTTACTTCCGCGGCTACTTAATAGTCATTTCAAGGTAATCCCAAGAAGAAATTGGTTGTGTACCTGTACCACAGCAGTAAAGCTCAACCACTATCCCCCATGTGGGGTACCCTGCGTGGGTACTCCCATGCAAATGAAGCTTTGAGCTCTGTGTGATTATTTAGTAATTTATCCATTCTTTAACATTTTGGTCACATAGGTTATATGTTTTACAGCAAATGTGTCATATAGGGGGTTTTTGGTGATGTTTCAAAACTCAAATATAATGTTACTAAGCTTGAAAATGATCAGAAAGTTGTTAACAACAATGGAATGTTTGGCGCCCCTCTATGGTCCAAAGTCTGCCACGAGCGGCCGGTAGGAGAAGTACCGGTGAAGGTACTGCCCATGGAGTAGCTGCAGAGGTACTCCACTACGGGTGGCGTACATTGGGTACCTGTCAGTCACCTAGTCAACTGCAGAGTACACTATCGGATGGGTACTGCTAAGTAACCATAGCTGCTATCCACCAAGTGGCTTGTGTACTTCGACAAGACTTAGTTTTAAGGACTTGCATAATAGTGGGCATCAATGGGGTATGCTTGAAGTAGAGCTAAAGAGTACACATGGAGTTCGTAAGCTCTGGATTGCACCGTGGGGAGAGTAGGAATCTTGCTGTTTAATCTAAAACACTCTTTAATACGTATTCAATTTGTTTACCAAACCTCAATATTTAAATGAAGTCGGACCCGTTGTTTGGTACTACTGGCTCTTGAATGATTGTGTAATTTCGCTAACCCATAGTGTTGCATAATTAAGATTTGGACCATCAAAGTCGGAGGAAGTTACTTTCTTCCAGTGCTCACAAAGTTTTACTTGGAATGTCTTTCCTCCAATCATGGATTGCAAGAAGCCTTTATCTCATCTTCCTAGACCCCCCTAAAAACATTAACGTGCAAACGAGGAGCATTTCAGGCTGTAAGAGGGGGTGATAGAGGTTACGGCAATCCCGTGTTCGTATCCTAGGCCCCTATCGGTTTTGGAAGAGCAGGTAAAATAGCCATTTCTTGTCGTCATGGAACTAATGTCCATTTGTTTTAGACACAATAGTTCCCTCTTTGCGGGTTGCAAAGAAACGTACCAGGCTTTGTAAGTTTTTTTGCTAATGTTAAACAATTCCATAACAAACCAATTTCAAATAGAATGTGGGAAAAATAGGACAGGAGTTTCTCTAATTTTTTGAAACTCAGAGAGATAGCTTTGTAGGACGCGTTTCGAGTAACTATGATCAAAATACTTAACTTTGATCGTTTTGGTAATCTCAATCAGCTACTTTGCTATGCTTAATATTTTGGGTCTACCTGTGTTTTGGTAATAATTTTGATTAAAAGAGCATTAATCACTATCAGAAAGGCACTCATACTATGCATAATGTCCCATTTAGTGTGTAAGTAGACCTTAAATAAACAAGATGCAAGCGTATGGTTTTATGCATTAGTGTTATTTAGGTCCACTTTTTGTGACAAAAATCTAAACATTTTTTGATTTCAGGAGTGCGATTTAAAAAATGGATATTTTATCTTTCTTTATAATATTAAATGATAGAGATAAGAGCTTTCAGCAGTATTAAGCATGTTTTGAACTCAATAAAGCAAAGCCTACTTGACTTGTTAGTACAAGTAAAGAGTGCCCAGAGATTGGACCCTAAAGACCAGCTGATAATCGGATGAGAGTCAATAGGATTCTCCTTTTTGTTGTTTTTGACTAAGAGTCAAGCCTTAGATGGTTTGGTTTTTCTATGAATTTCAGGTTGTAGGACGTCTGTATTTTGTGTAAACATTTTATCCTAGACTCTATATTGTCGGCCCTACTGAAATGTTTGTAGGCATACACCAAAATAGATCTCGGCACAAGATTTGTGAAGTCCCTAGATTTATGAGGATCATAATATGAGTGTAGAACCTGTTTTAGGCTTGGTTTTATAATGATTTTAGGGAGAGAACTTGTAATTCAATTGGAGCCTACGATGTGAACGATAGGCCTACTGAGTTTTTGAAAGTCGAGTCGGTTTACATCTGGCTTCTGATATTTTTATGGTTCAACTATTCCCTGATCATGAGGTATTCAAAACTAATTCCGCAATGTCTTTTTGAATGTCACAAGTGCATATTCATTAGATGACGTCATTTTTCCGTTGAGAGATCTAGCAACTCCTTCAGGAGTTTGGACATTTGGTGACTTTCATTTTGCAGACTAGCTTCCTCCCGAATATTGCTCATTAGAGTTCGAAGATTGCAGATCAATTATCTAGACGCTCTCCCTAGATTTTGGGTGCGGCGTCTAAGTGCGAGTATCCGGGGAGCAGCGGGAAGATTTTCGTTCAATTATGATTTTCGATATGAATGCCAGTTCCCTGAGAAGTGCCTGTTTGATATCATCTTGCTTCTTGGGGGAATAGTCAGTGCTGAAGACTAAAAGGAAAAAATGTTAACCCGCGTGGTCTTTTGGTACATCCTCTAGATAGATTTTCTTCTTTTTTTGGTATGAAATATCTGACAAGCATTAGCCCTTCCGATTTCTCATATCTCCTTTGGAGTAGTTTGGATATGAAAAAATCAGTTTGTGCTTTTAGATTTGAGTCCGAGCTTGGAGTTTCGAATATAATCTGATAGCCTCAAAACCTTTACCATGCCACGGACGCAATGCTTTTGGGTGAGACGAATCTCTTGCGAGATATTTGAATGTGTCACAGGGTTTACTGAAACAATTCATATCTAGATCTGATGCTTTTCAAATCTATCTCCCTTGTACAGAGTTAGTTCTAGAAAAGTTGATTTCTGATTTTGAACCACTCGTGTGTGTGAATGTCAAAGTCGGATGCATAGAGTTTATCCGACTAATGGAATCGGCTAGATCTCCTTTCGTCAGCCATCCCAATAAACATGAGGATATCATCGCGATAGCGAACCATATTCAGATTTTGTCACTTAAAAATGAAACCGTTTTTCCAGAGCATGGAACATTATATCACAGACTTCGGGGAACATCTTTGGCCAATCGTAACGCCTGTCGTTTGCAAATATTATTCCCGTTAACTAGAAACAATTCGTTGCAACACCAGTTTTATATGCTTCATATGATTGACATGTGGTCATTATAGAAAATTATTTGCCTGGATTGTAACTATAGAGCACTAAGGACTTCCTGGTTCCTACTTCATTTTGGAGAACTTTGTGAACATACCGAGACAGTCTATTGTCACCAAAAGACTGTTTTTTGGTAGTTTCAGTTGTTCATTCCCTATCACATCTTCGTGTCTTTGAATGTAAGGTTTTTGGTTTTTTGGACCATAGGCACAAGAAAGAAGTCGATAACTTCGCCAATTTTTTTCACACCGGGCCGCCACAATTGCTGACAATAGGTCCTCCTATGAAGACCTTACCAGCAGGAGTCTTTTTGTGTAATTTTGCAGGAATTAGCAAACATGATTTTCGAGTTTTTGTGTTCTTCCGGGTACAAATACCTGTGGTGTGGTTTTTTTATCATATACGGCGAGCCCTAAATGGGTTTAGCTGTTTTTGAAATCATAATTCACCGTTTCAGATGTCCTATCAACAATCGATTTTAGTGTATGGATACCTTCAAGCATTGTTTCACATTCACGTATGTAATCAGCTTTATGATTACACACGCCACGAAACTTTAATCCCGGTTTTTGGAACCAAGTGTTTTTCTTTCTTAAGAGATCTGAGAGCTTGACTTTCGGGTTTGTCAAGTTATCATGTGTGTTTCTCTTCGAGTTTAGCTAGTTCCAACCTTGTAGATTCCATGGTAATTTTTCTAGATCTAAGCAAGGGTGGGAAATGTGGGGTCCAGTAGAAGCTCTTGAAACGATTGATTTGTTTTTGCTCCTTTTTTGAACCTGAGGTAACGGATGCGCATTTTTCTCATGAATTGTTGAACATCCTATCAAGCAAAAAAGCTTTTGTCTTTTGGGCCATACAAATTTCAAACCTTCTCCCTAATACAGAGTATTCTGCAGCAGTGAATTTTCCTTTCCTTTGCTAAATTTATGGCAAATTTTTATCAAATCGGCTAATTCCTTAAGTTTTTTGGACTCCGATTTTTGTTATTTTGGAATTTAAAAAGGCAAATTTTGGACTTAATTTTGTCCTTATTTTGTCTTTTATATTCCTGTTCCGGAATTTCCTGTTCTTATCCATTTTTATGGTATGAAATGTGTCACGCTAGAAGGGGTATCATGTCCTAAATTTTGCCTGACAACGGCTGATATGTATTCAAGTGTGGTTCAGTAACCTTGTCGGACTAGGGTGGCATGCGAGCCTGTCCTCTTTCTTTGTAATATTGTGGCCCTTAAAGAGCCCTAAGTTTTTTAAAACTAACTCATATTTCAGCTTCCTGGCAGATCTTGGCTTTGGCTTACAGCTTCGCTGGCCGTAACTTTGGGTGACTCGCCCCTCTGATTGGCTCCCCTTGTTTTCCGGACTGCGCACGCATGGAATTGGGTTTTCAATCTTGAATAGCTTCCCAGACCCCTCTGCTGTTTCTCATCAGCCGGGAGGCTTTGGTGAAGTCGACGCAGACGGTGTTGAGCTAAGTCCGTGGCCTTTTTCCTCCAAGGCAGGGTCCCTTTCACTTCACCCACCCAGAAGTCAGATGTCGCCAGCATAAGCTTTTGCGAGCAATCACGCAAAATGTTCTCCTCCCACTGCATTTGGAGAGCCAACTAGCTGGCTAAGAGATGGTGTGGGACGGAGCTTGGGCAAAATTAAACAGTTGTCCGTTACTTGCCAGTCTAGGCAAACTCTCTGCCCATGAACCCAAAACTTCACGCGAGCGATGCAGCTCCGCAATGTGGGTTCTCGGTATCCAAAAGCCTACCTCAGCTCCCCGGGGGCCCAGCTATTGGGCTCTCCAAACTGAGATAGATTTTAAAAGCATCAGATTTCCTAGATATGAAATGTTTTCATAAACCCTGTGACCATTCCAATATCTGCGCATAGATTATCTCACCCAAAGCATGCTTCCGTGCCTGGTAAAGGGTGAGCTATCCGATCAGTCGAAACTCAGCTCGTAATCAGAATATAAGCACAATCTTGATTTTTTTTTCATATCCAAACTACTCCAAAGGAGATATGAGAAAAGCGGAAGTGCTTAAAGCTTGTCATGATATTTCATACAAAGAAGAAATATCTATCTCTAGGATGTACCAAAGACCGCGGTAACATTCTTTAGTGTTCAGCACTGACTACTTACTGCGCCCAAGAAGCATGCTGATATCAAACAGGCCACTTCTCAGAACTGGCATTTCATATCTTAAAATCATAATCTGAACGACATCTTCCCCTCATGTCCCGATACTCGCACTTAGACACACCCAAAATCTAGGAGAGCGTCTCATAATGATCTGCAATTTCGAACTCTACTGAGCATATTCGGGCGGAAGCTAGTTGCAGAACGAAAGTCCACCAAATGTCCCCAAACCTGAAGATTTGCCTAGAATCTTCGCTCAACGAAAATGACGTCATCTCATGAATATTCACTTTTTATGACATTCAAAAAGACATTGCGGAATTGGTTAGTTTTGACTTTACCTCCTGATCACGGGAAATATTTTGGAACCGTATAAAATAGCAGAATTGCCATGATGTAAACCGATAGACTTACAAAACCTCAGAAGGCCTATCATTTCACATCATAGGCTACAATTAAATTACCAGGTCTTCTCTATCCCTAAAATCATACTCAAACCAAAGCCTAAAACGGGTCTACACTCTATACTTCATGATCTTCATAAATCTAGGACTTTGCATCAAATCTGCGCCTAGATCTATTTTTGGTTTTGCCCTACAAACATTTCATGTAGGCCTACAATGATAGTCTAGGCATAAACCATGTTTTAAGAAAATACAGAAGTCCTACAACCTGTAATCAAGAAACAAACCCTCGAAGGCTTGACTCTTAGTCAAAACACAAAATGAGAAATCCATTGTACTCTCATCCGATCGCACTAAGCTGGTCTTTAGGGTCCACTCTGGTAACTCTTTACTTGTACTAAAAAGTCAATTAGGCTTTGCTTTAGTGAGTTCAAAACAATTCTTTTAATACTGATGAATGCTACTTATCTCATCATTAATTATTATAACAAAAAGATAAAATATCCCTTTTCTTCTTTCCTACTGTCTGCACTCATGGGAGCAATCAAAATATGTTTAGATTTTTTGTCCACAAAAAGTGTGGACCTTCAAATAACTTCTCGACACAGTATGAGGAAAAACGGCCGACTGCATAATTGCTCTTGTGTGGGGGTCTTGATATTTAACTGGCCATAGCTAAAATCTCGACACTAAGGAGAAAAATGCAATTATGACCATATGCATGGGGGGTATTGGGGTCGTGTAAGGGGTGGATGTGAGTCCCACACATGCAATGCTCTTTTTCAATCAACAAAACAATTTATTTCAAAATCAAATACCATTCAAATCAAGGCACGATCCCAAGCCCACATCCTAATGCCTATCCCCACTCCACCCCGCATAGCATCCCCCCAGTCATAATATCATCGCCCATCCCATTCCCGTAAATAGCACAAGTATCCGCCTCCCTAAATACCCTTACGTTGATTAATCGATTCTAACTGCCTTAATCTTCATCACAAAATTCATTTAAACTTACCATAAACACCGAGGGAGAAATATTGGTTATCTATCCGATCCCATCCCATAATATTTATCCCCCTCAGATAATCATCAGCCCAAATTAAACGCATCACAACGGATCGAACTACTAAGCAACTAACATACTGACAGATAACCACAAAGATCAAAGTCATCGATCACATGTCCTCGAAACGCTGTCGCTGCAAATTGGCGATGATACGGTCTCTGAAATTTCTCCTCGTGTGAATGTATGTGGGCTGGATGCGGGTCCGTTAACTCTTTCCCACATGGTGGTAGTTTAATTGGGTGGTGTGCATGGAATTTGTTGAAAATTATCCAAAAGCTACAAGCCAATCAATGTAAACGGCTTTCTTTCAGAGCCCCGCAAGAGGAAACGATGCTTTTCTAAAACAAATGGACATATGTTCCATGAAGGGACCAGAAAATGGCTATTTTTACCTGCTGTTCCAAAACCGATAGCCGAGATAACCGAACACGGTATTGCGTAACTCTATCACCCCCTCGAAAGTTACCCATTTCACGAGAATGTCTCTTTAAAAATCAAAAGTATTGATTTTACCTGATGTAAGCTTTCCATCAAATCTCCCCATCTGAAGATAAGTGGAGAAATGAATTTTCTATGGGGTACAAAATTGTGAATTTCTAATTTCGTATGTGCAAATAGAAATTCAACTAAGTTTTACTTGGAGAATAATAGTAAATCAAATCACCTTTTTTGGCTCTCTTGGGTGGGATAATGGCATTTGCTGTGGGGAAATCAAAATACAGGTAAGAAATCTATTCGTGTCTAATCTAGAGGGATTATATTAGTGACACAGTATTGTGGGTGTGCCTCAAGTCTCTGCGGTTGTTGCACCTTTAAATTCCTGTCAGAGTGTGGCGCTATGACCTGTGACGTGGGGGAGTTAAAGCCATCGGTCAGGTATCATGTCGGGATCAGGGGGTAAAGGACGGCGCACAGACTGTTGGGTCGGAAATCAGTGGTTCGTATGTCTTTCATCCTTCACCAACATGAGTTGAAGTAGAAACCTGGGAGTCCAAACCTAATGCCAGATGATAATCCAGAATTGGGGGGCTATTCATCGTCAGGAATTAAGCCCGAGATAGCGAAAGACACCGGGCTTTTTAATGTTTTCCCGTGAGAAAAGGTACCCCGGCGAGGACACGACGGTGATACACAGACCGGGGACTTACCGTGTGCATGGGGAGTGGATTCGCTACACCGTTTATAGCTGCGTGTAAGAGTTTTTTCAACTGTCCGACGCCGTCTGGTAGCGTAAGAAGACAGAAGACGTAGGGTGAGGTGACAATTGGCGTCGACCGACATATAAACAGATCACTGTTAGACGGATAAAGCGGTCCAGTCTCATGGGCAGTCTATCAATAAAAGCCTATGGCATGGCATTTGATAAATAACAATTCAATCGCATCCACCCAGGCCTCCCACAAATAAATCATGTGTGCAGGGGGGGACCTGTGGGGGGTGGTGGGTCGGGGGACAAATGCATTCTGCCGGGGGAATCTCTATCATAAAAGAAATCCGCAGGCGATTTTCGGTTATCGGGCATGAGTGGGTTTTGGTGTCGGGGGTGGATGTATATGGGAGGGGGGATAGCGGCCAGGTTTGGGGATTCTAAATAGAAGGGTAGTGCAAAAAGCCGTAACTGTACAACCCCGTATTGAAGTGGTGGGTATCGTGTGGGTTCTTGGTAGGGTGGTCATTATTGAATGCTTTGGTCAATTCCCAAGCACACGTCATGATCCAGGCGACCGGCCCGGGTCACACACCTGCCCCCTGGGGTAAATTCCTAGGGGGGGTGTTTCATAATAAATAAATTCCAACTCATAGGGGTAGGACGGTGGTGATGGGGGCAGTCTCAAAAACAATAGGCAAAGAATAAATGCTGACACTATTTGAAAGGTGGTACGGGAGAAGTAAAAAGGAATATGACAAGACGTCTGTGTCGTCATCAATTTCAATATCCCGGGTCCAAACTTATCGGGGGGGCGGGATCAATACCAAGACTTTAGTCCCAAGTACATAATGGTTTGTGTAAGGGGTAGACTGAGACCAACCCGGGGGGCGGCACGGGAAAACCATGACACTTTTAAAGTCACACTTTAAAAAGACTAGAGACGGCTACTTATCTTAAAACCTCTTTAATACGTATTCAATTGTTTTAACCAAACACTCAATATTAAATGAATTCGGGGAACCGTTTTGTTTGGTAACTGCCCGGGTGGGCTTGAATGGATGGGTTTTAATATGGGGGGGTTCGGGGGGCGGTAACACAGATAGTGTGTTTCTATTGAAGATTTGTAACCATCAAGTCGGGGGATGTAAGTGACTTTCGGTCTTCCAGTGCTCACAAAGAGTTGTTACTTGTAATGCTTTCTTCCAAGATCATGGATGGGCAAGAAGGCTTACTGGTAAAGTTCTTATTCAGCTGGAAGACCCCGCCATAAAACAACATTGTCGCGCTCTGCCCTGTGACGATATTATAAATGCAATCGTCAATAGAATCATGTCGGTCAGGTAAGCACGCACAACTGGGTTCGGAAATCAGTTTCGTGCGGGGTGCTTCATCTTGGCGAACCAAAATGAAGTGAAAGTACCAACTTTAGTCCGGAAAATATGCAGGGTGAGACATCTAATTGGGATATTCACCGTCAGTGAACGTACCCGGATAGCGAGAGCTAAGCCCGGTTTTTTTTTCGCCGTGAGAAATACCGGGCCTGGCGAGGGACAACTCGGATATGATACCCGCAGAGCACGGGGGATACCGTTGGCATGGGTAGTGATGGGCATACGCCCGGTATAGGGGCGGTGCTTTAGGAGTTTTTGGGGGGTTTTCAACGGTCCACCCGGTCATAGCGTAGAATAAGGGGGGGCAGAAGAATATGAGGGGGTGCCGACATTGGCTCGACCCGACATGATCATGATCACTGTTATAAAATGGTAGAAGGGTGCATTGGTACGGATAAAGCTAGTCCAGTCTCAGTGGGCCATCGATCATAAAAGCCTCTATGCTGGCCGTGATGGCCTACTCATCGCATACACACAGCCTTCCAACTATCAGGTCGCAGTTTTCGCCTGCGGCGCCTCGCTTCTTTCCCAGGCTTTTCTGTCATGTTGATGACTTTTATATAGCCAATTTGGGATTCTAATCATATCCAAAAGACCTAACGTCAAACCCGTTTTATCTTTTGCTTGTTTCTTGTTGAAAGCTTTGTCCATTTCACCACCACCAGTCCACTGACCGGCCGCGGGTCACACACCTCCCCTGTAAAGTCTAGTGTTTTTTCACAATAAAAATCCTCAGAGACATAGCACCAACCAAGTACCAACACTTCTCACTTCAATAGTCTTGTCATTCTCTTCTTACTTGTTCAAATAACCTGTTAATTACATACAGAATGCAGGCAATTGTTAGTAACGTCATGACTCGAGATGTAGATGTTTACATATCCCACTGTATACCATCGTTTCATGAAAGAAACATCATGATGCATTTTTTTATGTAGAAGCATTTTTGAAAACATTGTTTTCTAGAACTGGATTTTGTATGCTGATTCACGAAAATCCGGGTTGCTTGTGCTGTATTTCGAGTGGAAAAGGGATTCACATTCCAGAAATTCAAAATGGCCGCCCAAAATACCACTAAAATTATGCGAAAAGATAATAATTCGTAATTTTCCAAAAACGGTCCAGTTAACAGACATTGCCCCTCCTCTCTACACCACCTTTGTAACTGAGTATATCAACACTAATTATTAATCATTAAAATCTAGCCTCAAGGGATAAATTTGGTACCAATTCAAAGATGGCCCGCAAAATATCATACAAAAATTAATTTAAGCGTACAATCCCACAATAAATTCATGGTTATTAAACCATACTGTTTCTTGAGGTGATAATTAATTATCAACATCTCAGCTTAACGAGACTGAGGAGAATTTTCCCGAAGAAGCGTCCCCCTTTTTTTTTAGAATACGTGTTTTTTACATCTTTGGAATCTTTCCAATGTATCAGAGCACACCTGAATTGAATAATCCGAATCCGTCTTTATGTAGTAAGATGAGATTTCGTACTTCTGTCGTGCACGACAGAAAGTCAAACACGGCGGGTGTTTCTATGGGGACAATTAACGATAGTCAGGCAAGTTCACAACAAAGTTGGCTGTTTCTTTTGTACGTGTTTGTACAATAAACCTCGGAACGTTCTTGGTAGGGGTCTACAATCGTCCTTTGCAGTTTGAGAGAATTTGTATCCTAAAAAAATATCCTCCTTCACTTTAAGTTGTAAGCCCCAGGGGCAAAATGTTGATCAAATTCACAATGGCCCGCTAAAAAATACCATAAACCTATTGTATAGGTCTCACCCATAGAATTGTAAAGTCCACTTCACTACCTGTTTTAGTATAGGGTTTGGTTTGATACAACTTTCCCTAGAATTATATTTTGGTATGCTATTAACGTCTGGCTTGAAGTGCAAAGGGATCAAAAATTTAGCAAAAATGGCCACCAAAAACATTTATCACTGAAAAGTCCAAAGGTGAGTTAGTTTGCATACTAGTCATCTGCACCATACAGTACTGGTGTTGTTGAGCAAGGCCAAAGACTGACAAGTTTCGTAATAAATTGTTCCTTTCTCGTAAACTTGGATAGATACAAATATAATATATGCTTATAAGGTCCATGATTTTAATGTGCAATTTAAAATTAATAAGACTAGAATGCCTGGATCTGGTTGCCTATATGCATTATCTTTCTTTCAAGGTACAAGTTCAATTTAAAAAGGAATGGAGTAGAGAAGAATAGATGGGGTCATATATGAGTGGAGTGAGAGGAGGTATGAAGAGTGGTCCCGGGATGAGGATTTGAGAAGGGGGGGATAGAGGGGTGGGGGAAAGGGTGGGTGAGGGGGAGTAGGAGGGAGGAGGAGAGGGGTTAGGTAGAGCGGAGGGGCTGGAGAGGTGGGAAGGTTGCTGGAGGGGAGGAAGGAGAGTGGTGGGGAGAGTATGGGGGATGAAGCATAGAAGTAGGGAAAAAAGGGGTAAGAGTCGGGGGGGAATTTGCGGAGCTAGGATTAAGTGGGGGGGACGTGGGGGGGGGACGTGGTGAGAGACTGAGGAAGAGGGGTGGGGGTGTGGAAGGTTAAAAGGTGTGAGGGGAGGAGTGGGGCAGAAGAAGAGAGAAGAAAGGGAAGGTAGCAAGAGTGGGGTGGTGGAGGGGCCAGGGGTTGTTAGAGGTTAGTGGGGTGGGAAAGGTGAAGAGGAAAAAATAAAAAAAGAGAGAAGGGGGTGGTAAGAGCGAGACAGAGTGAGGAAAAGGGGTGCAAGTAGATGGGACAAGGAGGGAAGATGGTGAATGTGGGAGGGGGGGGAGGGGAGGGTGGAGGGGCTGAGGTAAGTAAGTGGGGGGAGGGTGAGCAAGGTAGCGAGCCCAATAGCATATCTCCCAATATACTTACCGTACTTTCCATAATAAGTGAAGGAAAAGTATTGGGCCCCATTAAAATGCTATTAATCCTTTCGAATTTACCTTTTGAAAACTTAAGGTGTAGCAACTCCATTCCAAAAATGACGTCGATCTTGCCTCAATTTCAAGAACTAAGACTACCAGACCTTATATTCTAACCTTTTTACTAGCAATATGAATACGAGATCTTCCAAGTACTGACACCATCACCGTAAACTATTCATATTTTTTTTTTTTTTTTTAATGTTTTTGTTATTTTAGTTGTTTTTTTGTATTGATGTTATTTTTCCTTAACAATTCACAATACCAACACTATACATATTTAAGGATTACTTCAAAATTTCAAGTAAGTTTTGAGTACGTTCGACAAATTTTCATGTAATTTTTAGTAATCGTTTCTTTGTGTTCCTGCGCTTGGACGAATAATGTTTTCAAATCTCTAATGTAAAAAGTAGAAAACAGGAAAAATTGATTTGTTTCTTTCATATATCAATTTTCATTTTGGACCGAATAGTGATGTTCAAATATTAATATAAAACGTTTATTAAATCGCTTCGTTTTCTTTGATGTTCGAACCATCTTCTAAACTTATCCAAGAGGAGAGTAAGGAATATAATACAATCCTTAAACGGATTTCAAAGTAAATACTTTTAGGAAACAATACCAAAAATGGTCATAATCTTCATTACATTTACAAAAATACATTCACCTGTTCAGAAGGTTTATTTTTATAGTCTTACAGGTAATGAGATTATACAAAAGATGAAAGTAGCTATCTTGTTGTTGACTCTAGTCCCCTGTTTGAACATAAGACGATTATCACACTTTATGTCCATACTCAATTTATCTTCTCAATAACTCATGCAGAAGGCCTTTTGTTTGTTAGATTCAACCATCTATAATGTCTTCGAATTGAGTCCAAGAAAACATACAGCCTTTCTCAAACTTAACATAAAATATGAGTTATACTTTTTTTTTGTAAACACGTCGGGTCTCGATGTCTTATTTTTTCTTTAACGACGGTTTGGAATTGCCATGCCTAGCTTACCTTTTAATCACTTGTTAAGTTAAACCAATTAACATCATTAATATATTCACCAATGTCTGCCTAAATTGGGCAATCTGTTTCCATGCAATTCATTTGCAAATAAATCATTCCAGCTTGTACTCATTCTAACGAACAGACCTCTGCTATTGCATCTTATATTATCATTACCCCATAAAATAGCATTGTTAGAGGTATTATTTTTACACTTATTTTGCAGAAAATACCCTGATTTTAGTATAGTATTTGAACGCTGATAATGTTTACCACATTTTCAGATTCACAATTTAGTTCAAGAAAGAAAGTCAAGTCTCACAAAGGATCAACCCAATGCTCTACGGTTCTTTTCCATAGTACACCATTATTCTGATATTCCAGATTTCCATTTCATATTAAGAGCACAAATTTAATATTCCAAATTAGGCATATTCCAACCACCATATTCCACATACCCCACATTGGTTTCTCTTTTAACTTTCTCACAGTTTGAACCCCGAAGAAACTTATCTGTGCAATGACCTTTTTGATATATAGTGAGTTCCCAACTTATAGGAAGTGTGAGATTTTGAGGAGTTTAATAACCGCTTTTTGGCCAAAATACGGGTTTTCTTGCTTTACACCCATTTAAATGTTTCCAATACTGATTGTTTTTTCTTTTTCCAATTGAGATCCTCCGCTACTTTTTATACTTACTGAAATAAATTACTAGATATTTAACAGGGCTTTCCATGCATTTTATTTCTGTAAATTAGTGGTATTCTTCAAAAACTGGTCACCTATTTGCTTTACAATTTGTTTTAATAATTATGGCACTATTAGTCCACCCAATCTATGAACAATACTAGGTACACCTGGACAAAATTGCTACAGAAGGTTTTTTTGCTGTAACTAGTAGTAAAAGCTCTCCCAAACAACATCAAAAAGGTAGAAAACCGGAAGCCTGGCAAGACATGCTAATTATCATTTATATTACGTGGACGTATCTGCCCATATTTCGACAAATGTGTGTAGATCATTAATGCAGGTTTGGGGAAAATTTCAAATTTCTGTTAGTATTTGAACATGTTATGCATGACTATGCCTGCAAAATGTGTAGTACTTGCAATTGATATATTAAAAGTGGAAAATGATGGTCATTATTCAAGATGGCCAACCAGTTTTCCAACCAAAAATAAATTTGCATTCTAAATGATTTGTCATTGAGATTGTGATTTGAGATCTTTTATTTAGCAAATTATTATTAGATAGTATTAATTCAAACACA
>JAMKCH010051819.1:0-56838 GCA_023653785.1 Ophioderma brevispina | reverse complement strand
AGTACCCATGGACATATACTACACTAAAATGTTTACTGCCTCACAACGGAAAATTCCATTCATCTCAATTTGGTGTGGAATTGTGCATTTTCGGTTACTATCTTTATTCTACTGACTATTTTTCATTATTACACCAAAAAATATTTTCAAAATCTCTGAGTCAGACTTTAAGTAAATTTTTAAAGTAGGCCCTAATTATGATTAGATTATTATTGTTCAATTGTCAAAAAACATGGAAAACATTCTGTAGAGTTGTTATTATTGTACAGAGTAAGTTTCATGCTTATTTTACTGAGTATAGATTTTGCATTTTCTACAGCCAATGCAGATCGTGTTGATTTCTGTCACAATACAGTGTAATTATTAGAAATACCAGCCGTATCCTCTGAAAAATTTACATTAATAACTTCCACGACAGAGCTTTTGTTTGTAATTTTTTCTGTAGTAATTGAAATGTCAACTAGAACTAAAGATAGTTTACCTAAATGTTTTATTTCCAAATTAAGACGATCGATTTTTCGTTTTCTTGCAGTACCCATTTCTGTGGCAGTATAACGCCCACTGTTAACCGTCCCATAGGATACTGTGTATTAACAAAAATTCCGGATCGGAATTTTATAAAAAGTGGTGATTTCTATACGAAGGACTTCGATTGAGCTTAGTTATTTCACATAGTGATTAGTCTATGGACAAGCATTATGTCATACAAAAACACATTTGGTTTGATCATTGAGGGCGCCCTCCTCGGGAAAGCTCTGATCTGCCTTTAATATAATTTACTTATGGTAAATTGGGCACGAAACTGTACTAAGGAGCGTCTACAAAATACTCTATAGTTAAATATAAAGTGATGCTGAATCATGAGCAGGGAGGGGAAATTTAATTTGACAAAAAGCTTTATCGTTCCTGTTGCTGGGTATCAATGCTGTCCTTGGTACTAATTCCTGAACAAATACACTTTTGGCCCATGGAGAAACAATGCACACATAAGAGCCTCATTTAGGGTCATTTATAGTCATACAATTTAAGACAATATTGGATCTAACCAGAAAAAAAAATATTACAGAGCTTAATTTTACAGAAAATGAGTAGAATATACCCTTCTTCAACATACCAGAATCCGCTAAAATCCGATTTGGGGATTTTAGGAGGGCGGAAAGGCGCACAGTGTCAAATGCTACAGTATTAGAATCGCGTTTGAAATACATCATATTTGCTATGTCCCATTGAATTGAGACAGGTAATAGTTTGTCCCAAACTATGACTTGCGGGTCAGGTAGTGGGGGGGGGGGGGGGGTCTTCAAAAGTGACTCAAATTCTTCTTTTTGCGCACAAATATTGTAACGAAAAGCGGTATCCATTTACGTATTGATTGATAGTGTACAACCGAGTGCAAGGTTGTAGAATTGTCGTTGCCTCAGTTTTCCGTCCTTACAACGAGTGTACTTACGAGATTTGAAAATGGCAACTTTGTAGAGTGGCTGATATTATCCTCACTATTCAGCAATCATTAGTTTAAAAGTATTCCATGATTGAGGTTGAAAACTCTCGAAAAATTCGATGTTTACCTCCCGTGCATACGAAAATTACAACCGCCAATTTGATTGTTTATCGGCTATGGAGATTCGGAAGTTCGGCAGGGAAAATTCCTCCTTTCAGATCACTCATTGTTGCAAATTAAAACATGATTTGCCCTCTAATTTCCAGACGATAACCGTCAACTTTTTTATAACTGCCCCTTGGCCTTGTCTTAGGAACCCCTCAAGTGGTCTGAGTTTCATTTGAAATTTGAAAATCATTAGGCACTTAAAGGAGCATTTCGTGATTCCAGCACCTTCTGTTTTTTATTTCATTTTTCACTAGATATCCTAGAGAAAAGCTTATTCACTTTCTTTTTAGGCGATTCCCGACTTTTGCGGTTTTGTGTGGTTATGAGCACTGCTCGTTTCCCACGGTCCATAGGCCCCTGTGCTGTAATTTTATGTTCCTGGTTACGGACAAAAATACAAAATTGGAATTTCTTTCAGATACGACCGAATTTTGCACGTAAGATTTGGTTCACATTGGATTACTAATGAAAACGGTTCATAATCATATAAATCTCAGCTCTTTTTTAGTTAATCAGGAAGACGAGGGCTGTGGGTCACGAAATGCCCCTTTAAGTGTTAAGCATCACTTGTTTTAAAGCGGCCTGGCACATTTTTCCACAAATATATGAAATTTCATCATTTGAATCGCATTGGATCGTTACTGGATCCTATATAACATACCAAAAACAGATAGGGAACATTAATAGAGGACTAAATACATCAAGTAATTTGTCGGCCAACTTTTAATGGGAGGAAGCGTGGCCTAGCGGTTAGTGTGCTGCCTTCTGGCGCAAATGTTACCATCAAAATTCCCGGGTTCGAATCCCGTGGGTCGGGCACTTGCTGGGATTTATTGCGTGACTATCAATTCTGGATTGTCTAGATCTACCGCTATTGATTAACTACAGAGTACCGCTCTCCTCCATGGTTCACTTGGAATTGGGTAAAATGGATCATGAAAGCACCCGTCCTTCGGAAGGGACGTTAAGCCGTCCGGTCCCGTGTACAAGAGGCCCAACTGTACTGTGAGTGCCCCCACCTCCACCCGAATACAGCCATCCACTTACTCCAATAAGCGCGTAATGATCGTACGTAGGGGCTGTAATACCTGATGCGTACATAGAGTCTCAGTGCGCATATCCATAGCTCATTTACATAATTCGATAGGCCCCCCACAGTAGTTATTAAACAAATCGTGATTCTTTGAACATTATTGCCGTCCCGCACCTTACAATAGCTTCATTTTGCAGTACGCAATCACCAGGTATGAAAAGCGAACGCCAACAGGCAAATTTTACGATGATGTTATTAATTTTGAACTCCTCCCGCCAGCTCCATCCTGTGTTAAATGAACGGAAAGGCTTGCAGATTAACTTATAAAGGGCACTTGGAATAGACAAATGCAGAAAAGGGGTCAATTGTAGAAATTGTTTTTATGATAGGTCGTTAGATAGGGGGTTGTATAATTCAAAAAAGTGAAACCCCCAGCTCAAAATATGGAACATCCTAATTAAACTAGAAAAAATCAATTTTACTCTGTAATCGACATTCTAACCCCCCCTGTTAATACCCTCTGAAAGTTTTGACAATAAGGTTTCTCAATTTCGTAAGCCTTGCAATGTGAATGATGCATTGAATTGCCAAGTAATCTCCAAGTATCACACATGCCATCACCAAGATTTCAGGATTTTATTCCTGATTTCACGAATTGCTGTTTACTTGCACATTCATACTTGAACTTTTGTGGGCAATAACACACCCACGAGTTAGAGCAACCATTGATCTAGTTAGTAAATATTGTATTGTGGCAGGAAGTTAAAATTGGTGACACGGTACTACTTCAAAGTTGTTCTTTCGTAATTTGCATGAAAAACACTTTTTCTTCATTTTTTCAAATATACTTATATATATAGTTTCAAATTCATGAAGGTGGGTTACATTAGGATTGCAACGACGTCTTGCTTATTTGCAATCAGTTGAGTGGTTCTTCTAAATTTTTTAACATTTCACACGGTACCTCCTATTGGCTCACCCATGGCAACTGTCAGTCATTAAGTGGCAAAGTTTTTAATTGAAAATGGTCAAAAATGGCGCTGTGTATTATGAACATCTGTAACACGTGTGTCATGCTGCTCAGGTGAAATAAAAATTGCGAGAAGAAAAGGTGTAAATTTGGAAATCTTCAAACGGCATTTACAAAAAAAAAAAAAAAAAAAAAAAAAACCTTTCCACACTATTAGTGTGAGTTCCCTCCTCAAAAAAAAATCTTCACAACTTCTATTTTTGGGGATTGTAATTTTGACCGAAAATGGCTACTTTTTGCCCATCTTTTGTTTTTTGGCCTATGTCTATTCTACAACACCCACTCTTCGTCATCTGTGAATTTGGTACACGTAGGGGTTCCGGTATGTTCGTCAGAGACCTTTAATATAGCCATTAGTGTGTGTTGGTATAGGAATTCGAAACTTAAAATGGCTTTTTTCTCAATTTTTTTAAACGGACCAAAAATTAATTTCCAATTTGACCAGTGATCACATCAGAAGGTATGATTTTAACTTAAAAAACCCATATATTACACCCTTAATCCTATATTGCGCTTGCTCTGAGATATATTGTTCTGAAGGGCTTGGAATTTGATATTTACTAAATTGCAACTATGTCTCTCGCTTCCTGAACATCTTAAGGTTCGGTGCATCAGGCTGCTTAAGGTAAAAAAATGGCGAGAGAGAAGAAAGGTTGAAACAATTGGAAATCTTCAAAATGGCTTACAAGAGAATAACCAATTAGCCTAAGCGCGCGCACAGAAAAAACAAAACAAAACAAAACTGTCCCCACTAGGTTGAGTTCCCGATCAAAAAAAAAATCTCACAACGCTATTTTTGGGTTGTTAATTTTGACCGAAAATGGCTAATTTGCCCATCTTTCGTGTTTGCTATTTTATCATATACAACCCCAAATCTTCGTCATCCGTGAATTTAGTACACGTATGTGTTCCGGTATGGGTAGTCGAAGACCTTTAAATATAGCCATTATTGTGTGTTGGTATATGAATTCGCAACCTTAAAATGGCTTTTTTCTCAAGTTTTTTTTAGACGGACCCAAAAAATTAATTTCAACATTTGACCAGTGAAATCACATAAAGGATTATTATCGTGATTTTTAACTTAAAAAAAAAACCAGATATTAAACCATTATCCGTTATTGCGCTGCTCTGAGCTATTTTGTTTGAACGGCTTGGAATTTGAAATTACTAAATTTGCACTTATTCCTCTCGCTCTGAAAATCGTACGGTTAGGGCATCACGGTTTAACAAATCGACGTATCTGAACTATTACCGTCCGCACCTTACAATAGGTTTCATTATGCAGACGCAATCACACGTATGAAAACGAAACGCCAGGCAAATTTACGATGATGTTATTTGTCTTTGACTCCGCCCAGCACAGCTCCCGGCCTGGTTAAATGACCGGAAAAGCTTGCCAGATTACTTATATAGGGCACTTGCGAATGAGACAAGTTAAGAAAATTGGTCAATTGTAGAAAATGTTCTATGATGGGGTTCGGGTAGGGCAAACCATGAACTAGTAGTAAATATTGTATTGTGGCAGGAAGTTAAAATGGTGACACGGTGATACTTCAAAGTTGTTTCTTCGTAAATTCGCCTGAAAAAAAGCACTTTTTCTTCAATTTTTTCAAATTTATACTATATAATATTTTTAAATTCGTGAGAGGCGTTTGTAGGTCCTTAGGATTGCAACGGAGCGTCTTGTTATTTGACAATCAGTTGAGTGGTTCGTCTAAAATTTTTAACATTTCACACGTAAACTCCTAGATGGCTGCTGAAACCATGGCAACTGTCAGTCTTATGTGCCAATAGTGTAATGAAATGGTCAAACGATGGCGCTGTGTCTTAGAACATTCTTGGTATGACTGTGTACGGTAGTTTTTGTTCTAACAAAATTGGGCCAATCGGGCTCTCAGAAACGTAGGGATAAAAAGCTAACCAATCAGAACATTTGGCATGTTTTGGTGTACGCGTGAAGGTTAATTTAATACAGGGGAAAATGGAAAATGCTTCAGTTGGCCTTTGGCCGCCCTTGCGGCGGCCACAATAAGGAAGCAAGGGGAGGATTCATATGAATGGATACCCAGGTATCCTTTTATGAGTTAAGAGTTATTGGCAGTCAAAATGCTGGTGACAAATATCAGATAACATAGATTTTTTTTTATTATGGACTAAATTAAGTCCATTTATAACTTTGATTTTGGCAATTTGATCTTGAAATTATGACTGTGATAAATTCTTGTCATGTGTGCACATAAACAAGTTGAGGAAGAGGTATAGAAAAGGAGATGTTTGTGTTATGTTAATGGTGGTTGTGGTGTATGTATGCATGCATGTGTTGTGTACAGATGTTTTGACGTGGGGATAAATTGCAGATAACAATAGGCCTACTCATTGTTCTGCCTGTGATTGGGGGGGGGTATTAATTTCTGTCTGGTCCTAGGGGAATTGGCATTGGTTACAAATGTAATACTGTCAATTAGTAGGAGCACCACAGCTCATAGTGGGGGGGGGGAGAGTATAGGACACGGAATTGCTGATTTGGGCATTGGGGATTTTCCAAACGGTAAATTCGTGGGGAACTGTTCCATGCATTTACTATAGCAGTCTCGTGTCATTATATAACAAAATCTCCTTTTAAAACCTTCGTTTGATAATATTAGTAATTCCTGATCATTTTGGAATAAATTATGATTGACTTCAATTCGTCGGGGGTAGTGGATTAACCGAACCTCACATATGGGCAGTTTCCACACATTGACAGTGTCCTAAAGACTGCCCGGAAGTTGATGGCATTTTGGAATTCGCTGTTGTGTTAGGTTGGCATGTCCTTCGATTGGTTATTCACATTAAGTAAAGGGGGACTCCTCCAGTACTCTTTTTAAGGCTTTTTAAAAACAATGGCCCAACATGTTTAGGTGTATTATTTGGATTGAGAAAAGTAAATAAAATTAGTGTCAATTGAAGGCTGTGTGAATTTCTGCATTGATATATATAGGAAAGCGGCAGATTTTTTTTTTACAAACCCAAAATCGTTAGGGAACTACTGGGCCTTTTTCCTTTTTTTTCCCCCAGGGGGGGTGCGCATCGTATAGTGTGCTTCATATGGTCCAGGAAGCATAACGCATACGCGGGGAGACCGAAACCCTTTGATGAGCGCGTAATCCTGGTTGTTAAGAAGGGGCGAAGCTATCAGGGCATATGGCGTGTGGTCGGACGGGTGACCCAGCACCAGCAGAGCAGATCACTTCTGTTGGCCAATCAGAGGCAAGGGCATTTTTCCCGCAGTAAACACGCAGAGAACCAGAAGTATGCGCCCGTTTTAAAGGGTTCTGCCCCGACTATAAGGTTATGGGCATACAAGAAATAATATGGAAAAATATCCTGTCGAATATGCTCTGGGCATTGGAATGTACAATGCTACAGGAGCAAATGGAAATGGTGGTCCTGTATCGGTGGAGAATGTTTTGTCAAGTACTGATGCTCCGGAGCAGAATGTGATTCAAATTTGGCTTAGAATTTTCCCGATTATGTATGTTCCACGGACCTCTGGTCCTTACCGTATGCTCCTAGCGCATAATTTCGGATCAAATTCTCAGAGTGGAAAACAGTGTTGTCACATGAACTGGTAGCTGTCACAAGCTGCCGGATCTTACTTGAAGTCAGTCATGAAAGTTGATATTTGAAAGGTAAACTAATATTATTAAAAAATGGCTGGACATGAGTATAAACCACGTTCCAATGTGCACCTTTGGGAATGATGAAAATCGCCATGGAATTTTTGAAGCTGAAGCACACTAAGGCAAGCGTAATTCTGCAATTTAATCTGTGGTTTATTCCGTCAAGGGCCAGAATTGTAGGGAGGGCCAGTATGGAACTCTTCGAATTTTAAAAAGGGATTGCGTTGTGGGGAGGAGTTTGGGTTCCTCATGATTTTGTTCTTCTTGTTTTGCCTGCCGTGACGTCACGGTGGACCAGCATACCGGCTGTGTTTTTTATTACCGTCATTGCTTAACGACGGTGTAATTTTTGATTCAGTCAGTGAGTGAGGTGGGTGGGCAATGACGTCCGGGTGGCCAAATAAGGACATTTTCCCGTGATTTGTCTTAGCAGCTCAGTAGGCCTATAGTGGTAAGATTCACTACAGGTAAAATAGATTATGCTTTTTTTAAAAATTCAATTTATCACTATTACCCAAGACCCCCTATTCTTTGAAAAAAGGCAAAATTTGTTACTGAGACGACCTCGCTTTCATGACTTTTAGAAGATTTGTAAATTTGAGTTTCAAACAATCCGATTTGGGTTTTGAAAATTTGCAATGCTTGCCCAAATAATCCCTATGTATTTGTGGGGAAGTTGGAAAGAATTTAGTATGTGCCAACCACCTATGAATTCGGCACCCTCAACAGGAATTAAAATGAATGTTGAAGGATTGTGCGGCAAAATACTGAATTCATGCCGGTGCGGGGAAGTAGTAATTATAGTATCGTAATTATAGTCCGGTGTACTCACAATCCGGCTACGACGGTAAGGATAAGGCACTCGATTAGTTGACTCTTCACGAACAATAGTTCACGCTTATTCCGGTATCGCTATGGGCCCCGACTATGGCTCCCGCGGGACATAGTTGCTTCACACCTCTCGCCCAAGACTCTATTTTGTTACTCTCTGTATATTACCCATGGTTTGAAAAGCGTCAGCCTCTACACCCAAAGTCCGTTTCATCCGTGAGTGTTGTGTCCAACGTGAAATTTGCCCAGTTTCTAAAGCTCCTAAACTCCTAAGTTCCAGAGTCCATATTACTCCGAAAACCCTTCTTGCTAAAATTTCAATTCACAAGCTCCAAAGTTTGGCACCTCACAACGCACAACCCTTACCCAAACAAGTTGAGTGACCCTCCCCCCCCCCCCGTGTAGTGTGGCCCCAATTACTTAGTGGCTGCTTCAACCTGCGTGTGAAAATATGAAAATTTTTTAAGATTTCAATATTTCAGTATTTTTTTATTGCCAAATAACTTGGTCTTTTGATAGTTATGCTAGCACTGGGATTTCAAAGGTCCTTCCATCAAATCAGCACATTTCTAGCAGCCTCCACTTCATGCATAAATATTGCAGTTGTTATATACACTAGTATCAACTCCATGGCACAGTTCAAAAGCTACAACTCACTAAGGGAATTTCAAAGATTAAACTCTGCTGTTAGTATGAAGTCATGATACCCGAATGCAAACGGTAGTTCCTGTTATTAATACAGGTCCACAAGGAACGTCAATTGTCAATTGCCCCTGGATGATGCGATATTGTAGGGGTCTTATGCACACAATTAGCAATCAAGTACAGCAAACCACACATTGATTCAAGGACCTCTGTGATGGTTTTGCATAATTTTTCAACATACATGTGGAATTGGGATGGAGGAAAGGGTTTAATTTAAAATGAAAACCATATAAAAGGACAAGTTCAAATGACTTTCCGTATGTTAGTATCAACACTGTCACTTCCTTAAATCAAACACATTGCCAGGCAGATAGTAAATTAAATTTCATTTACATTCATTATGGTTCCAACTGAGGAAGGGGGGGGAGTGCGCCTAACGCATTCGTGTGACCTAGGAAGTGGCATCAGTCAATGTTTTTGTCAGAAAAACAACATTGGAAATTTCAACTGCAATCCTTCCGTAACATAAATCACAATTTTGTTATTTTAAATCACAATTACAATTCCGACTTTCAATCTGTTAGTAGCAAAATGGACAAAAAAAGTCCATTTTGAACAAAAATCACTGTTAGATGCTTATGCAAAGCGCATATAGGATACTACCCAAGTAAGACATGGTAAAAAAACAGGCAGCAGAACTAGTCATGTGTATTGTTCCATGCATTGAGTAAGATATTAACGTTCTTGTTAAAATCAGTGAGTGATGATATTTCCCTCAAAGGGTTGCATCAACAGGTTTGTCACTTGGTGTTTCGGCTCATGATGAATGCAAAGGTTATACAATGTACTTTTCGGTATATGTTGCATGCGTTTGTAAATAATGACAAAATTTGGTGTGAAAATTTATTTTTTTTGAAATGTAGGACCGATAATTTCCTATCTACTCCTCATGTAAGCTCAACAAGCTCCGCCGTGGTTCGGCATTCTTCGACCAATTAAGCATCGCGAAACGAGGTGCGATCCAATTTCTGTCAACAAACTTATTAATCAGACTGTGGTGTCATACGAAAGCGCACACTAATCATTTGTCCCCGCCGAACGAAAGGTCGGGACGGGAACTTAAGGGGCTCGTCGTGTTTGTTGTCAGTACTGTCTTGTGTCCGTTATGTCTGTTAGAAAAATGTTAACCTGGGGAATGTCCGTGATAAAAATGTTAACCCTATGTGATGGATCTTTGAAAACGGTATATCGGACACACAAACTTCCTTCGCTGCATGAATCCATCATAGCATGCATCGTTTTCATTTGAAAATGGTGTGGCGATATTGCGGGTTGAGGTATGCCAAATGAAGCTAAATTAAAAAATGGCGTAATTACTGTATCGCACATGAGAGAGTACCATGCCATAAATCTGTTTCATGAAACATAATTGGGGTCAATTGAATATGGGCCAATTTAAAGGGGTATTCTTTGACTGCACATAGCTAATTAAAATGTGTATTGTTGCTCACTTAAAATGGTACATCGGATATGGGAAAATTCTTTGCATCATGAGACGACTCTGCCCTACCATAATTCTGGCGTGTGAGACTACTATGCACATACATCTTTGCCGTGAATCATAAGTGGGGGTCAAAGGGCATATGGTCTAATTAAAGGGGCATTCTTGAGGCAAACGAGCTAATTTAATATGTGTTAATTGCTGTCCACTAAAACGGTTGAATCGGATATGGCAAAATTTCTTTGCCACATGAAAAATCATGTCGTGCAACTTTTGTGTGACTAATAATTAGGGTTAAGGGGCATGTGGACCATTAAAGGGGAATTCTTGCATTTTCAAATGGCCAAAATGCCATATCCTGAGTTCCTTGAGGCACAGTAATGATGCAACTACTCTCTAGCAGTGGCTGCTGCCAAGTACTATTGCTTTAGCTGTAGAGTAGGTAGTCAGCGATTGATTTAAGTGAGTGGTTGGGTAGTTTAAGTTGTCACTTCTTAGGCATCGCGACATTCGGCGGGTACATATTTTACGCATCGGTAAATACGAGTTCGCCTTGTGTACTTGGAATGTGCAATTCTTGGTTATGGAATCAATGAAATTGCGGGGACAGGACATTCATCACATTAGCACTTAAACCTCGCTAGAATGTTTCCGTAAATGTGGTCATATATCGTCGCTGGGCGGGGAAAAACCTCACCTGTATGTGTATTGACATTAAGAGCAAATCCTCACATGTAGTAAAAACGTGGTAACATGACAAAAACCTCTTGTAAAACATTTTTGGGAGACACCAAAAAACTGAATAACTTGCTGTAATGCCTTGCAACTAGCAATGTTTTTCAGTTCTAAATATATTTGGATAATATTTACTCCGGCATTGAAATTTGAAAATGCCCCCTGAGTCCCCCATTTTTGCTTGAAAATCAAAACTAGTTACCGCGGTGTGACCCAAAATGCACATATGAGGTTTTTAGCACTGGGGCCCATTTTTACATATGTGTTTGCCTTTTGACCTCTGGGTTAAGATGAGGTTTTTCCGCCCGCGACGATATTAAAGCACTAATGGCACGTTGGAGATTTTAGAACCGTTGTGTGAGTCTTGAGTCTTATTGACAAAGTGTTGTGAATGCTGTTTTGAAGGCTTTGGTTTGTGACGATGTGAGTTATGTTCTCCGGTTAGAGCGTTCCAGTCTATTATTGTCTTGGGATACAGCTGCTATTATAACAGTCTTTGCGTGTGGATATTGGCGCCGGACGGGCCGAAGAAGGGTTCCAATAGGTAGAGACAGGTCCCCCTGTCTGGCTTGTTGGAATAAACACAGGCGGCGAACTTTCCTCCTTACAGCTAGTTCCTCCAGTGTGAGTTCCTTCAGTTTCTGAGTAATGAAACCATGCTCTATGGTTGAGTAGTCATTAATAATAAATCTGACTGTTCTTCTCTGAATAGCCTCTAGATGAGATATATTACGCTTTACAAAACCAAGAGAACGTTGTTAACATGGTTATTCCAACTGAGATTATTGGTAATACACACACCAAGGTAACAATGACAATCAGTGGTGGCTAAAACATCACCACCAAGGGAATATGAAGATATTTTTGGTGTTCTGGCGTGAGTAATATGCATTGTAAAACATTTTTCAGAATTAAATTTCATTAGCCACTTTTTCCTCCAGAGACTGAGAGAATCAAGATCATCTTGAAGTATCTGTGTATCATGGTTATTCATGACTTCATGATAAATAACGCAATCGACCGCGAAAAAGCGCACAGATGAGTGTATGTTGTCAGGAAGATCGTTAATGTAGGCCAGGAACAACAGCGGCCCCAAGACCGTACCCTGTGGAACGCCAGAGATAACATTTGACCAGGCCGACTTATCGCCACTGACGACAACCCGCTGGGTACGATTCTTGAGGAAGCTGCTGATCCAGGCCAGTGTCTTTGTGTTGTATGCCGTATCCATGAAGTTTGTAAAGGAGTCTCTTGTGTGGTAATACGTCAAAAGCTTTGGAGAAGTCCATAATAATCATGTCTACCTGGGACTTATTGTTGAGTGAACTTGCCAGGTCTTGTATTGTAAGTATTAACTGTGATTCGCAATAATGCTTTTGACGGAATCCATGTTGTACATGTGTAAGAATTGAGTGTTTGTTGAATGGTGCATTATGTTTTAAATTATGATTATGTGCTCTTGTATTATATGCTGCATATCTGTGAGCTAGACGGGACGATAATTAGAAGCCAGGGTTCTGTCATCTTTTTTGAAAATGGGAGTGATGTTAGCTCTTAACCAAGAATCAGGGACACTGCTACTTTCAAGAGATCTTTGGAAAATACGAGTAAGGACGGGAGCAATCTCCTCAGCTGCTAATTTGAGAATTCTGGCAGGGATCTCATCCGGGCCGGTGGCTTTTGGATCAAGATCCTCTAACAGTTTCAAAACCAAGATCGGGTTCATTTGGAGCACTTGAATCCTCGTGAGTAAAAACAGAGCAGAATTGTGCATTAAGGATGTCAGCCTTGATTTTGTTGTCCGACTCTAACCTACCATTTCTCATAAGAGATTGAATACCAATGGTATCAACCTTTAGGCTCTTAGTAAAGGAATAAAACTTTTTAGGAGACTCTGAACAAATATTACTCACATATTTTCTATATGCAGATCTAGTTTGATCTGACCAGTTTTTCAACTGATCTTTTAGGCCATCAATATCAGCTATATGAAATTGGTACACATGGCGAGGTTTCTGCTTGACAAATCTGGGTTTAGTACTCATAATGATAACAGGTATGCCATCATGATCACTTATGCCCGGTACAACCCATGATCTCTCAACCAGGGTGGAATTAGAAGTAAAGAAAAGATCCAATGTGTTATTCTTCCGGATGGGTTCACGATCTACCTGCTCGAGACCAAAATCGCTGGCAATTTCAAGCATTTGCCGTGAGAGGTCTACTTAAACTCCACCAGGTCGAACAGACATGAGATCCCAGTCGACACTTGGGAAATTAAAATCCCCCAAGCCAAATGTGACCGTTTATTTATTTTGTCAAGGGAATTACGCAGCCAATTCATATAATCAGGGGATCTGCCGTACAACTGCGATCTGTAAAAAACCAATAGTTAGATCTTTGGCACCCTGAATTTTTACTGTTACCCAGACTGCCTCGCAATCACTTTCAAGGTCGGTGCGGTGAGTCGTAATCAAGTCGTTGCGATAAGCAATCAAAACACCACGTTTGATGCTCCCCGTATTGCGATCTTTGCGGATGACAGAAAAACTGGGGGAAAAGCTCACTACTATGGACACTTTCATCAAGCTGGGTTTCGGTCCCAATAATAATATCAGGGTGATAATTATCAATGCATACAGCCAATTCAAGCTAATTCAGCAGTCTCGTTTTTTATGCTACCAAAATTTATCACCATACATTTCAAAGACTGTCTGTTCCTACCTGTACGTTTGGATTGAGGGGTTTTATGGTGGTTTACCCTTTGGAGTGCTTTAGTCTCCTGATAGTATACTACTGGGGGTTTGGAACTATCAGAAACATGAAAGGGATCTGAGATTTGGTCCTGAGGAGATGAGGTGGCTAGTGGGTAACCAAAAATATTGCCACTTTCACTCAGAACAGAAAAGCTGTTAAAATTGTACTAGAAAATAATAATGAATTGGCATAGTTGGGGGAGCCACAGTTGTTGTAAATCCAAGAAATATTCTTATCTTACAAGATCTCGTAACTGGGAGTTGTCATCCCCATACATTCAACATTGGTCACATCGGTCACACGCTGGCCCCATTTAGCAGCTTTTTGGCAGATGTTACAAGGATACTTGGGCTTATAGGGA
This sequence comes from Ophioderma brevispina, assembly GCA_023653785.1. NCBI lineage: Eukaryota > Metazoa > Echinodermata > Ophiuroidea > Amphilepidida > Ophiodermatidae > Ophioderma > Ophioderma brevispina. Next base: position 42,674 of record JAMKCH010051819.1, on the reverse strand, counting down.
CCAGGGTTATCATAGATTTACAATACAACTAATGTGGTCTACTAATACTTGTCAACTCGGTCAAGAGTCTACTCCATGGTAATTCTGTAGATTCGCAATGCGGAAAAAATCAATATGGCGACTGGTGAAATTTGGTAATATACACGTACAGCAAGTGTCCAAAAAGTGTCCAAAAAAGATTAAAATATGGACAGATATAATATGAAAAACTGCACTCAGATTGTTCTAAGATGGTAAAGAAACACAATTGATGGATAAATGATGTGAAGTTTGACGAAAAAGATATCATTTTCAGTCAAAAGTCGATCCCGATGCACGGAGCTTCAAGGGAGTACGGTACGTCTTTTCGCGGCGCATGCGCAGACCCCCTGTTGGTAATTGTCTAGTAAACTATACCTGCGAACGATAATGCAAAAAACACGTACATGTCATAAAAAAAACGATTATGTAATTAGATTCGAGGTCCCGATTGTAATTTAACGGCGAGGCTGGAAACGATAATTTTATATCCGTTCTTGATGAAATAGTGGCACCTCACAAATACGACCTCTAACTTAACTTCCCTGAACCGACGGGACAACCAATGGAAGAGCGTAGACACGTTCATGGGGCAATTTCTCGCCTATTTCATATTGGAAGGACGTTTCCAGCCAATTAATAAAATTCCTTCTTTTGCGACACAGAGAATTTTGAGCTCTACCATTCACAGGTGTAGTTTTAATACTAGCCAATTACAAATGCGACTGTGCAAAATATTTGGAAAATTGGGGGCGCTCTTCAAAAAATTGTATGGGTACAGCTAGAAGGAGAACATGAAGAAGGGGAGTTAGGGGAAAATAAGCGGAGAAATAGAAGGTTGAAGGAGGAAAGGTTATATAAGTAGATAGAAAGATGGTGAGAAAAGGGAAGTAAAGGTTTATGGATTAATTGGCCATGGGATCAAAGGAAATATTGTTTATTTCGGTTACATACTTCGCCGAAGTAAACCATTTCCCCACAAAAAATACTAATAAATATTATAATTACCATTTATTGGGTATGTGAAGGTTGCACATTTTTATGAAAATGAATAAAACACCATCTCAATTTCTTTTCTGAATATCACTGAATATTGTTCGTTATCAATATGTACGTGTTTGGTTATGACTTTTGAAGAGTCAATATAACGTTAACCTTGTAGTATAATGCACTTATTTTTTTATTACGATATGATAACTGCAAAATGCAATTTTTATTATTATAAATAACCAAGGATCCCGTGTAACATTATTTATATTAATAGTCAATACAGTTCTGAAGAACTACAATCATCATCATCATTTGAGAGCACGTGTGATCCTGTTAATAAGTGCAGGACTCGTGATCATTATAGTGTTAAAATCGTGAGTTCGAGCCCCGCTGTGGTCAACGTGTTTGTGTCCCTGAGCAAGATACCTAAGCGAAATCTGGGGAGATGTTAGGGGGAATGTTACAATCAAAGTTCCGATAGGGTTGTGCGCTTGGCCGGCTGACACCTAGATGAACCGAAATGATTGTGACGATTTCCTGACGGCAGATAATAATAATATATAGGCAACAGCGCTTTGATGCTGTTTACGACGATAAAGCGCTAAATAAAAACTTATTATTATATTATCATCATCATCAGCAGCAGCAACAGTGTCATTATGATCATAACAAGCCTAATATTTTTTTTTTAATGCAGCATTCACCAATGGTTATTTTACCGTATAAAATAAAGCATTTTGATTAAAGAAGGCTTTACATTGACTTCTCAGAGATGAACTTGTTAATTCATGATTGTGAAGCTACAAACAATATACGCATGCAAACGAATGTTTACATGAAAAATTAAATACAGATGATTCTGTTATGATGTCTCGTGGACGTCAAAGGTCAGAAATACCCTTTAAACACAAATAAATGAGCCTTGTGCGCAAGTGATTTGAATTTTATAATATAACACAGATTTAATGATTTTAATCAGATTGGTTCAAGAATTTGGTATGTCCAAAACACAATTATCTGTACAATTCGTCGCCCACATCACATACCGTCTTATCTGACGAAATGCCGTTTTCGAGAAAAACGCCATTGAAATTCTAAATGTGAAATCGCGATATGCAGATTTGAACTTAATAATCAAAATTCTTAATTAATATCTCACTAATTAGGTCACTTTCAGGATTGTAACTTTGTGCATGTATAGACCATAACATTATATGTACATATGCAAAATATCTCAAAATTAACAAATGTCAGATAAGACAGTATGTGATGTGGGCGACGAATTTAATGTTACACTTAACAATTTTAGTCTAACACAAAGTTCTTCCAGAAGTGACGGATTATGTCCACAATTAAAAGAAGCGTTGCAGTTCAACAATGATATGTCCTCACAGGAAGACATCAAAATGACAATATGCAAAATATAGATCCAGGTAATATCCAATGGGAATCGTCTCAGTCCTGAAGATAACTTTTGTCCAGCAGTTCAAGACGACATGCTTGAATAAGTCCCTCAAAGAAACTTATATTACACAGTCTATCAGTCCAAGATATAATAGGGGGGGGTCCCCCAGGTGGAAGTTTGTTGCACACAACTGAAGGTGGAAGATGGAAGAGTACAGACTTTTATCTCGATAGTTTTTAGTTTATTGGACCTAAACCAATATTTTTTGAAGGTTGTGCAAATTTGGATGCAGTGGCACTTTTTGACAAATCCAATATGGCGCTTTCCATTCCAAAATCACTAAAAAATTCCCGTAAAGTATTTCTGTTAGAGACAATTTTTTGCGTTACTCCGGGTGTTACGCCGATGAAGTCATTACATTGCCTCAAAACCAATATGGTCTGCTCAAAAAGTCAAATATACGCTCGGAATCATTTAAAATGGACTTTAACTCCCTCCAGTATACAATTTATGTATGCAGCATTAATCCAAAACACACAAAACATGTTTGCAGGTGTCCAAAATATGTTTACCATTGAACACAATCTGCAAGTGTTATGTTAAACCCTCTAGATTCTCGATGCATTCGAACGAATCAAGACATGTCAAGTGTTCTCCACATTTTGCAGTGTAGAGGCTTGTATATAGTGTCTATATGTATGTTTTTATGCTTTACACTTATATGATACATGGTATTTGGTCACTAGAAACCCTTATTTGGCATTGTTCTGCAAATCGACCAATTTTTATAATCAAGTGGCAGCCTATATAGCGGCTTCGTTTTAAATATACTTTTAAACCCTATATATATTAAAGTATATGTCATTACATCAACTAATTATTATGTAAAAGGTGCATGCAAATGAATGTATGGGATAAGTATTTGACAATTTGACAATCCTATTTGGCATTTTTGATTCGTTAAAGCAATATTAGCACATTTTTTGAAGAGCGCCCCCAATTTTTAAAAAATGGAGATTTTACCGATTGCATTGGGTAACGGGTAGTAAACTATGCCTGTTAATGGTTAAGCTCGGAAAATGTTCTAGTTCGACAAACGAAGGAATGTTGTACTCGAATTAAATTTTATCGGGATCCCGATGGAGCTGTACAACCGGCTGCTGTAAACGGCCTTTCCAATGTGAAATACGCCGGGAGGAATAGCGCCCATTAACGTGTTCCTCGGGTAAATCCATTAGTGTTTTAATAGTTCAGGCAAGCCAAGTAAAGGTTATTTTCTCGAGGGTGGCCATTTATTCATGGACGGGACATAAACGTAGCATTTCCAGCTCTGCCGTTAAGTCACATCTGGGGATCCCAATTCCAATTACAAAATCCTTATTTTGTTGATAATTACGCATTTTTTGAATTCTCGTTCGCAGGTATAGTTTCTAGACAATTACCAAACGTAACTGGCATAAAATACTCAACTTTTGAAATGGGGGCGCTCTTCCAAAAAACATGTGCTACTATTGCTTCTAACATGCACACAATTTAAAGATGGGAGCAATATGGTTGCCTGTTTAGCTTATTTAAAAAACCTATAAATTACGATCATCTGATTGTATTTAGTTAGAGCATCCACATGATTACTAAGTTTAAATTAAGTATGAGACTATGTCTTTGAACATCACAACCTCATATTCTGGTATTTTTGTTTTGACAAACATGCTTAAAATTAAAAATTGGGCCTATATTATGAAATATATGGCAATTTGTAGGTTTTAAAGATCTTGGACCTGAAAGGCAGCATATTGGCTGCCATCTGATGGTAAGACCATGATAACACACTTGGAATGCAGATCCAGATATGCGTTCCTACTGGATATAGAGCCTAGAAATTAGGCCTCTATCACAAATACTTAATCCGAGTTATGGTAAAACTTGGATGAGTTTGTAATAAAAGTGGATTGCATTAAGCCAAATTTATTGGTCGAGCTATGAGTTGCAAAAATATTGGGCGAGACGCAGATATTTTAAAACTCAATAGTAGGAGACCAATAAATTGGGCGCAAATCATCAATTTGATCATTATCATTGCGTTAGGATCCGGTATATCGCGTTATCGGACTCACCTTCAAAGCATGATAAGTGGGGGGCAGATTGGATTTCTCGGGTGGCCATATTGGATGATTTGATGTGGTTAATTGGTGATGTGCAAATCACATAAAAAAAACTGTCCAGTAGAGTCCTACTGTTTTAAAACCTGGGATATAGATCATACGAGGTTATAATGTGTGGTAGTGGGGCAATTTGATGGATTTAGGTGAATTGAGATTGAGTAGTAGCGGCCAACTTATGGATGTTTATAGAAAAAAATGCCACCTGCCACGAAATTGCAACACCCTCAGATAATTATTTGCGTAGGTCCTCATTACTAAAATCGATCGATAGAAAAAAGTCTGTACTCCATGTCCACCCTGCACCCACCAATTCCTCCCTGAACCTATAATCACCACAGTTTTATTGTCCACAATTGGACTCCTATTTGATTCCCAACCACTTTTGGCTTTAAAACTAAATAAATCCTGGGCACTATGTACTGTACAAGTCTGACACTTATTGCAGATCAAAAACTAGCTTCTCAATAACTATATAGCTCTGAGTGGTTACTACTGCTGGCCCAATCTACAACTTATTCTCCAATCCCTCCTTATATAAAGGATTTACAACTCGATTCCTCTATCTCTAATAAGCATCATGCACCCAAACATAACTTCACATAATGACTCAACTCTGCATTGCACCATCTACAGAAATACATCAGGGAATTACCAAATTTTGCAATCGTTTTGATCGTATTGCATAAACAACTTGACTCATCTAAATTTAGCATTTTTGGGGGGGGAATTCCGTTCAACTCTTTGCACAACTCTAAACACCTGCATGATCTGTTTTGCACAAACACACTAGGGGAATCCCTTGCTCTTTTATAGTAACAAAAGTATTTTCCCGTGAGAAATCTTTTACTCAAATAAAATGAAATAAAAAGAATACAAAATGGCGGCTAATCAAACAATATTAAAGGCCAAATAACCACAGTTTTGCTTCTATTAAAACTTAAAATTATTTACATGCTTCTATTTCACTCAAAAACATTACGGTGGGCCGGATAATAAAGCTGTTTATATTATCTGTTCTGAATTTGTTATGTCTCGTGACAAAATAATAGGAAAATGGATATACACCATAAACATACAAAATAAAATAAAACGTAGTTTTATAGCCTTTAATGGAGTTAGAACCCACGTATCGATGGCAAAGGAGTTCACAACCTTCACTTGAACTTTTTAAAACACATGAGTCTACGACCTACTTCAGTCTTTATTTTTAATTTAAAATGCAGCAAATTGCAGTGGCCAGTCAAATTTAACACTGTATAAATACGTATCACGAAATGAATTTGTTTGACATGATAGATGAAATAAAATCCGAACTCGCGTACCGGGGATGAATCACTCAAGGCCCAGTAATGAAGCCAGACCTTCGGCAAAAAAAATTATGCGAGGATTCGTGAAAGCAAAATTTGAAAAGACCCCGGACTCTACCATGACATAGGTTCCTCCAGCTTTGGGTGCAACTTTTGGCCCCGCTTCAAATACGACAGTAAACAAGTAGCCTTTAACCATGGGCTAGCAAAATAATTATCCTGGAATGATGAACTATAACTCTGATGTGAAAATTAATTAATGGCCTTATGGACCAATTTAGTATTAATTTTGCTTCTATAGACTAACTGTTGGATCGCTTAACTCATTTATTATGTTTAAGAATCTTCCCTTCCATACAAGTCTACAGTAATAAAATACCAATAAAACCTTGTATTGGTATCATTTGTCATTCTTCATTAAAATTTGCTAGCCAATTAGAACGTCACTCCTCTGACGTCAAGAGTGGTCCCTGGACTCGTCCACATGGCTCCTGGACCTTCCATTTCGCCTTTACCTAACCTTGATTGGTGATATTTTGTTGTTTCAAGACACACAAAGCAACTTGGCCAAATCAGCTGATCGAACGGAAAAAAACACTTGTTTCGCAATGTTGAAAAATTCAGATACAATTTTAGACATTCTGCATCCTAAAGTTATTCTAAACCTTATCAAAAATAAAAAACGGTACATTTATTAACATCTACTTCAATTTTACAAACTTCACAGACATTTGCCCTCCAAAACATTTACAAAAAATAAGACCTTTTTAGGAACCAAACAATTTCTAGACCGCACCACTAACTTGGCAATATCGAAAATGGCGACTTTGGGTGGAGAACATGTGAAAAGACCACTCAAATCTTTTCCATCCAAAAAATAGGAAGCTAGGAAGTACCTATTAATTTATATTTAATTCAAAAACATGAGGACATTGGATATTCCACTCATATGCGACAAAATTGAGGTAATGGGTAAGCTAGCAAAACAAGCACAGTAAAACGGACACAAAAAAGATAGTTGAATTTCTTATTTTGGTAATGCTACACGCACAGGATCTACAAAATAAGCACATGCAGAAGATCGTATTTCTTCAAAAATAATCCACCAAATCATCGAGGCTTGAGTGACAACGATGATCTTAATGATCTGGGCTATGATCTGCATCATTATAAAGAACAAAGTACTGCACGCCTAGCCTAGCCTTAGCTTAGCCTTTGCCCTGTATCTCAGGGCAGGCTGTCACAGGCGGGGTCACGGGCTGTGTCAGGGCAGTCACAGGCTGTTACCACAGGCGTACCCTGGGCCCTGAAGTTGCACTTGAACTGTCCCTGCTTTTTTCGAATTTCGATACTGGGGATCTATACTGAGACTGAGTAGTAAAGACACATGAAAATAAACAACCAGCCAGTTTACAGAGAACACCGCGATAAATTGACAAAATACTTCGAGTTGGGCAGGCACAACTAGCTTAGCCCCCTAGGCTAGCCTAAATTAACACAAATCCAAAATGGGTGTAAACTCTTATGCAAACTGGTCCCAAAATATTGTAAATGAATTTACTGGCAGTCATATTCACATGTTTTTTTTCCTTCCACATATATTTTCAAAGCTAAAAAAGTTACTAATATTATACTAGTTGTTGTTTGTTAAAAAAATCCTGAAGTCACATTCAATTTGGACTGAAAAGGTCCAATTTCAGTCAGGAGTGCTAGATGAATCTCAAAGACAGTTGGTAAAACTGTATTGAGTCAGATTCATAGAACATAATAATGATAGTATTGGATGGCTTCTTTCGTGTGATACTGAATATATTGGATTCACTATATGAAAATATCGGCTTCGCCAATATCGGATTCGCCGTTGGCTCATCCGATATTGGCTCATCCGATGTTTTCATATAGCTTATCCAATATATTCTGGTATCACACTCAAGCCATCCAATATTATATCAAATTCTGTACTTCGATGTTTTCGGTTATATTCTTCCATATGAGGAAGAAAAAATCAAATGGGAAATTAGACCATGATCGGGTCACCCCAGGCGCGTAGCGGTTCCAAGGGGACAGGTCCCCGTAGGTACAACAAATGTCCCGATTACAGGCAAAAATATAGAACTAAATATCCCGCTCGTAGGACAAGGAGTTCGAGAAAGGTCTGATTTTAGTTTCTGATTTACCCTAAACAAATTTAAAAAGGGGGTACCCCCCCCCCCCCCGCCGCTGCTTCCACCTGGTTACGGCACTTTGTCACCCACCTTTTAATCAGGATTTTTTATATGAAAAGAATGATTCCACAGGATAAAATTACATTTTCAAACCTAATGAATATATTTATCTTCACTTAAATCAACTACTTTTGTTTTAAGTACAAAGTTTTACCTATACCAATACAACGTAGTTGTCTGGAATGAGAATAAGAAATGTCTGTGTATGTACAAATTTAACTATTCCGTTGAGACTAGTTTCAGTTGACGCCCGCATCAGTTTGAGTGCACAGTTTCATACTTGAATTTTTTTCATTAACAACCTAACACCTCAAATCGAAAAACACAAATACTCGGTATGCCGTTGCGGACACACGCTATCGGGTATATCCGAAGAAATCTCACAAGAGTATCCTCGAACGTGATACTGCCAATTGTGCCAAATGTGTTCGGTCCTGCATTTGTCTCGAAGGCCTGCAAAATTAAATAAGAACAAAATGTTGGTTCTTGTCATTATACAGCAGAATAATAGTGCACTATTCAAAGTCTATTCAAGTTTCAACTTTCGGCTCATCAGGTACAATACATATTATTTTACAAATGGTAATAAAAATATTTGGGAGTAACGCTAACACCATCAAACGACTCCACCAGCGAAATCAAAAGCAGATTATTATTGGCATCAACAGCACTAGGGAAATTACAGAGAGTCTGGAGTGATAAAGACATCTCACTCTCCACCAAATTACGACTTGTTAATTCACTAGTCAACCCAGTGCTTCTGTATGCCTCTGAAACCTGGACCATCAAAAAGAACGACATGAAGAAGTTGGAAGCATTTGAGGTGCGATGCTACAGAAAAATCCTTAATATCAGCTGGAAGGATAAGATCCGGAATGAAGAAGTTCTGTCAAGAATCTCCTCCTGCCACTTTCAACCAAAAAGGATCCTAGCTCGTATCACTGCCTCGCAGCTGACATGGTCTGGTCACTTGTGCAGAATGAACAACATCCGCCTACCCAAACGCATTTTTTATGGAAACTGTCGCAGTCACAAACAGACAGGGAAGACCAGGAAGAGATGGGAAATGACATCATTGTGGGCAACCAACCTTCCACAAGGCATATTTGGAAGGGCAAGATAGGAATAGATGGTCTAAATTTTTTCGAGGAGCCAACGTCCTATGGGACAAGGTAGGTAGGTAGGTAGGTAGGTTAGGTAGGTATGTTAGGTAAGGTAGGTAGGAGGTAGGTAGTTAGGTAGGTAGGATTAGGGGGTAGGTTGTAGGTAGGTGGGTGGGTGGGTGGGTGGGTGGTTGGTTGGGTGGTTGGGTGGGGGGTGGGTGGTGGATGGTGGCTGGTGGATGGGTGGCTGGTTGGATGGATGGATGCTGGATGGATTGCTGGATGGATGGATGGAATGGATGGCTGGTATGGATTGATGGCTGGATGGTGATGTATTTGAGGATGGATGTGTATGTATGGATGTATGGATGGCTTGCTGGATGGAATGGATGGATTGATGGGATGGATGGATTGATTTATGGATGGATTTATGGATTGATGGATTGCTGGCTGGCTGGCTGGCCTGGCTCTCTCGCTCGCTCCCGCTCTCGCTCGGCTCGCTCGCTCGCTCGCTCGCTCGCTCGCTCGCTGCTCTCTCGCTCGCTCCGCTCGCTCCGCTCGCTCCGCTCGCTCCGCTCGCTCCGCTCGCTAGATAGCTAGATCGATAGAAGATAGATAGATCGATCGCTATCTCGAATACAGATGGATGGATGCTGGCTGGCTGCTCGTGGCTGCTGGATGATGGATGGATGGCTGTCTGGCCAAATCCACTCTGGCCACCCCCGGAATTATACCCGTCGGGGTTCTGCATCTGTCGAATCAGATAACTGCTAGTTCTGGAGAAACGTCGTTTGAAAGTTTGAGTGAAATGCGTGTAGATTAAATGAAATCAAAGAAATGGCTTTTTCAGTCGTGTATTATGTTACAGTGTGAATGGTCCTAACTAACGCATAATAATGAAATACCAATAAACACTGTTTTCTTTTTTGTCAAATGGGCCAACTGAATGGTGATTTGGACGTTTAGTCAAAACCCAAATGTTTGATTCGCTGTGTTATGAGGAGTCGAATACGTATTCAACTGCATGAAACCCGTTGATTTTTACTGGTGGTATGGCGAGATTACTGTAGCTATAGTGGTTTATAGCATTTACTGTTGGCCACGATGACTAACGAATTCAGAAAATTCCAATTTTGGCTCCATTAAAATAAAATCCCTTTATATTAGACGAGAATATGGTTTTAATTTAAATTCATTTTTTGGTGCAGAAAAAACCCCCTAATTTCATGTGTAAATTTTTTGGGAACACACATTGCACTGCTATACTGTACTGGTATATAAAAATTATAAATATTTATGCATGTGTAAACGCCCCAATGATTAATTGGCGGCAAATCTTTCACAAAAACATTAAGAGCTCCGACATATTTAAAATGTCACTGGAAGGTTTTCATATTTTAAAAGTTTTTGGAGGATAAAAGTGGTCTCTATAACTTTATAGCAGCCATATTTTTTTCTCGTTTTCTTAAATTTCTTATTTACATATACTTCCTATCCTTTAAAATAATTCACGCTTAAATATAAGCAAAATTGAACGAATTACAGTTATATGGGTATTACTCAATAAAAATCTAACATGTAGACAATTTTTAGAGGGCCAACGCGTACAAAAAATACAAACTTCCAAACGAAATATCATTGTTCCTGACACGTTTTTTAAATATGTATTAGTAATCATTAAGTGGCGCTGACTTCCCATTTAAACCTAATAGTGCTGGCAAGCTCACAGGTGAAAAAGGGCCTTAGTTTCTCCCAACCAGGGCGGATAACAAAGTTGCAGTCATAACTAAAATTGATGCATTTGTTTGTTAGTAAAAATACTGATGACAAAATTAAAAGTGATGTCGGTTCATCTGAAAAAGCCATGTGTATAACTTTCCATGACTCGGGCATTCTGGCAATTGTATATGGAATCTCTTGACCAGACAAATTTATTCGACACTAAGTCGCCATAGTAGTGTTATTACTTTAAATGGCGGCCATTTTGGAAAATAGCGTCGTATGCAAATTGCCAGAGTTTTAATTTTGTCATCATTTGTTTTCAAATGAACCCCATCCCTACGTCAATGACAAATGTTATTATTCCGGTGTGAGGAATTAAGAGTCCTACATATCAGAAAGTCCAAGGACTCTAGGTTTCGGAGACTGGGGGCGTCCGTAGGACGCCCAGTCCTCCGTACCTTTAATCAGATTCATAAACTGTGGCGTCTAGTACAACAGAGCTATCTGACAACTAAAAATAAATTTTACTTATGCGACCCGGACTCTGTATTTCGGAGGGACTCTCAAATTCGTTACAACTATCACAAACTTCGCGGTCCTCTCAGGAAGCGTCTTAAGACCCTGTGCTATGACGCAAGCCTAGACCCTGGGGTACTGTGTGTAGTGCCCCAGGACCCTAACCTGTGCTGTGTAGTCCAAGGACCCTGTTGTCAACTGTTATGCATGTTTCCCAGGATCCTAACTGTGATTGTGTCGTCCTAGGACCCTATGGTACTGTTATGTAGGGTTCCCCAAACTACAGAAATATGGCTACTCATACATTAATTGAAAGGTACTTGGTTACTGAAAAGCAGGCCGAACCGAGCATCCGATGTGGCTTAGCGTGCAGATCTTCAGACACCAGGTATGTAATATTATATGTGTATGTGTTTGTTGAAAATGTTATTCTTGGATTGGTATAACGTAGATTTCGAGTCCTGGTAGTACCGCTTTAATAGTCAGTGGGTTTTAGTATATTTCATTATTTTATTTTTTTCCCTTAATTATTTACTTTATTTAGTACTTTTGTTAATTTATAATTATTTTATTACTACTTTCTCTTTTGAAATTTAATTTTATTACTTGTCTTTTTGCTTTTTTTTTTGAATTTAACTCTTCTTTAAAATGTTTATTAACATTTGGTATTTAAAGATCAATGTTGTAATATTCGGAAAGAGAAGTTTGAAATATAGAGATCAGTTTTTGAAAAAATGACGAGATTATATGTGAAAAAAAATTAAAGATGAACGCCATCAATTTAATGTAATTGTTGCTCACATCATCTTAACATCCTTGCGGGTTCAAATTTAACAATGCTTAATAGTTGAACTTTAAATGGTAACATCATTAACTGTATTACGCGCTGCGCGGTCATAAATGCATATAGTTTTATAATGTATTAGCAAACTTGTGTTTGCAGTGTATTTATAACTTGCATGTGACAAAATGGGGTTCGCGAGACATGTAGATGAAAAAGTATATTTTATATACTACTAACACTCAATTCTTGGGTGTATAGGTGTACCCGCTTTCTTCCTTTCACTGGATAACTGCTTCAAATGTCTCAAAATGCACTAGTTACATTCGAAAGTGAGTATTTTTTTATAAAGCGATCCGAGGCATTTACTCATTAATTCACCTCGAATTTGCCCTACTTCAAGCTGTACCGACTATTGAGTACCTCGTGTTGGGAATTTCGATGCACTTTACGTAAAAGATCCTAAAATTCGTTTTACCGTATGTTGAAAATCTGGTTTTGGTGAAATTAAGCTTGTACTTTAGCGGTATACTCTTGTATTTCCTCTATTAGTTTTATCGAAACGTTGCCAAAGTTGCCAGTTTTTCCTTTCCATCGAATACTGCGTGTGAGGTCGTATTGCAGAATAACCATAACTTTTGAAAAATTTCACGTATTTTAATTCAAAACAAAATGTTAATAGCACATCTTCTAAATAAATGGTTGGCATAAAAAAAATAACTACTACAACCTAAACTCAAGCATAAAAGCTGTTAAAGCGAGTTAGGGATCCGATTGCTGCCAGTTAATTTTGCTTCCTTTACACTGTAAAATTCATCACCGTGTTTTTAGGTGAAAGCTATAAATATTTACGGTTTTCTTACAATGCAAATGTTAACGGTTGACCGTAATTTTACTTTCAAATATCAGTAATCAACCATAAAAATAAGTGTTTAATGGTAAACTACCGTAAATATTACGGTAAACCGTCAAATCATTTACGTAAAATGGCTGGCAAATCAGTTGCCAAGTATTTGACCGTAAATGCATTTTACGGTAACAGGCTGGCAACTCAGTACCGGTATTTTACCGTAATGCATTTAACGGTAAAATTGCTGCAACTATTGCCAGAAGTATTTTAAAATCGTAATTTTGACGGTTTACCGTATTTTGGACGGTATTTACGTAAACGCTATTTTTATGTTGGTTTACAGGTATTTCACCGTAAATTACGGTCACCGTAAAATTCCCTGTAAGTAACAGGAAATATTTTACGGTTTCACCGTAAAGATACGGTGGATCTTTTACCGTGTAAGTAACACAAATCTCAAGATACGTAGTATCAACGAACGGCAAATTTTAATCAGATAAATTTACTACAAAGGAAAAAAAACCCCCATTTCCATCGCAACTTGTATATTACACCGTTTGTGATGGGTTTCGAAACAATATCGACTATGACCATGAATTACGGTATCCACATTTATTGACACAAATTAGTGGCCAACGCGAGGCAATATAACTGAAGTGGAATACATGTAACATGCACTCATATATGTTTACAAATGTTCAGTTCTTATATAATTTTTAAAATATTATAATGTTTGACAAAAAGAGAATGTTTTGAAATGGCGTTTGATGTCAATTCCATTTTGGGGTAATCCAACTTGGTTCAATATCTTTTGGTACAGTCTCGTTGAATCCATTGCCATTTGCTCCATTTTTTTCCCTGTGGTCCCAATTTACCACTTGGCCCTGTCAGTTATGACCATAGTTAAAAGTCGTCCGTAACCGCTTGATATAATTTACCATTGATCCAAGTGCACACATGCCATTGCCAATTTTTCATGTTCCCTTCTTACGTGGTTGCTTGCTTAATTCAAGTCGAGTGGGCTTCCCAAATCGCGATGGCTTTCTGTACTCTCTTGTCCAGCATTGTAGTTTTCATTTCATCCTCTTCATGTCCCGGTGTCATGTGTTCAGGATGCTATTAATGAGTTTGTTATAAATGAATAAAAAGATATGTTTGGAAGTCGACACATACTAATTGATACTATTTGCACTGATCCTAAATCAGTGGCTTCTTCAGCGGGTGCCTCTTTCTCTTAGTTTGGTTGACATGCTTGGCAGATCTGGGTATAATTCCTTGTTTTGATGAGATTACAGGCAGCTCTTACCATTCTAGTGCAGGTGCATCTGAAATGTGTGCGATCGATTTGTGACTTGCGGGTAGGCTTCGAAGTTCAACAGCCATTAAATATCTCGGACTCAACAGTTGAAAGAAAAAGACGATCTTTCAACATCTGTCCTTGGAGGATCCCCCCCCCCGACATATATTGCAATGTCTTCATTGTGTCGAGATCTGTAGTTTAACTTTATGCCTAATCACCTCTCTTTCCGATAGCTGAAAGCAACAGCTCTTGCTCTTCCTCCTTCCCATACGTGCTAGTGTAAGGGGCGCCCATAGGATGATTTCAGAAAGTCCCTCATTCATGCAGGCGTAGAACCAGTAACATTAAGTACGGATTAGTATGACTATTCATCATAATAAGACACATGGGCATGTTTTAATTAGGACCAAATTAAGTCCCATTTTGAACTTGAGTTTTGCATTTGATCTTGAATTTAGGAACTGGATAAATTCTTTTCATGGTGTGTCACATAAACAAGTTGAGGAGAGGTATAGACCAAACAGGAGATGTTTGTGTTCATGTTAATGGTGGTTGTGGTGTATTCATGCATGCATGCATGCATATTTGTTGTGGTGCAGATGTTTTGACGTGGGGATAAATTGGACATAACAATAGGCCTACTCACTGTTCTGCCTGTGATGGGGGGGGAGGGGGCAGGGTAATTAATTCTGTCTGTTCCTGAGGGAATTGGCATTGGTTACAATTAAATACTGCCAATTAGTAGCAGCACCACAGCTCATAGTGGAGGGGGGAGGTAGGACAGGACTTGCTTGATTTGGGCATTGGGGATTTCAAACGGTAATTTTTGGGGACTGTTACATGCATTTACATAGCATTCTCTGTGTCAGTTATATAACAAAATCTCGTTTAAACCTTAGTTTCGGATACTCGTGTATTTTCTGGTATTTTGGAATAATTATTGACTTCAAAAATCTTCGGGGTTATGGATTAACCCAAGGGCCAAGTTTTTTTTTCCACCATTGGCAGTTGTTCCCAAAGACTAGCACCCGGAAGTTTGATGGCGTTTTGAATTCGCTGTTGCGTTAGGTTTGGCATGTCCTACCCCTCCCCCCCTTGAGTCTATTCACAATCATCAACGATAAAGGGGTGCACACCTAAATAGTTTCCCGGCAAAATCTGCGTAAAACTAGTATCGTTTTTTAACAGCTTTATTTAGAAACAATTGCGCCAATATTTTTTAGGCGATATCTTTTCAACTAATATATGGAATTAGAAAGTAAAATTAGTGTCATTGAAAGCTTGAATTTCTGCATTGATATAATATAGGAAAAGCGACAGATTTGGTTATTTTTACAAACCAAAATCGTAGGGAACTACTTGCCTTTCACACAAAACATCAGGGTGTGTATCGCTAGGTGCGTTTTAAATGAGATTTTGGCCCGAATTATGCTCCAGAAGCATATGGTCCGGACCATAATTATACTCGGAGACAGAAGCCCTTTGATGTGCCGTACTTCCTGGTTAAACAAAAAAAAAAAACACACCCGAGGGAGAGGAAGAACTGGAGTAGAATGAGGAAATAAACGAGACACAGCGTGGGAGGTGAAGAAACACCAGAAAGGAGGCCGGTCGCGATGTGCGTGATCGAAGTTAAAGGGCGAAGCTATCAACGCATATGGCGTGTGGTCGACCGGGTACCCAGCAACATCAGATCACTTTCTGGTGTCCAATCAGAGGCAAGTGCAATTTTTCTGCAGTAAATACGCAGAGCAACCAGGAGGTACGCGCCCGTCAAAGGTTTTCTGTCCCCACAGTCCCCCGATATAATGTCCTTGAGCATAAATACTCTGAAAAATGTCCTGTCTAACATGCTCCTGGAGCATATAAGAATGCACAATGCTCCAGAACATTACAAATGGGTCCTGGAGCATGGAGAACGTTTTGTCAATAACCGCAATGCTCCTGGGCCTCCTTGCATTCAAATTTGGCTTATAATTTCTCCTCAGATATGTATGTTCCAGGACCCATGGTCCGGTACCTTATGTTCCTAACCTAATTTTGGGTCAAATTCTCAGAGTGTCAAACATATGTTTCAATTAACTGCTAACTGCTCAAGTGCCGATCGAACTTGAAAGTTGAAGATATTTGAAAGGTGAAATAGTCATTAAAAATGGCTGGACAAGTTAGGTATTAATATAACCCACCCGTCAATGCAATTTGGACGAAATAATCGCATGTACTTTAATCTGAGGCACACTAGGCAAGAGTAATTCTGCAATTTATCCTGCATGTCCTTGGTTTAATAATGTGCGTCAAGGCTGCGGAATTCGTAGGGGAGGGGCCATATTGCACTCTTTCCGAATTTAAAAGGGAATGATTGAATGTTGGGAGGTGTTGGCGTTCCTCATGATTTTGGCAAAATCTTGTTTCGCCGTCCGTGACGTCACGGTTGACCATCATACCCGTGAGCTTTATTCCTTTATTGCTTAACCGAGCTTTATTCCGTCAGTTAGTTAGGTTGGTCCTGACGTCACAGTTGGCCAAACAGACATTCCAAGTGATTTTGGTCCTTAGCATGCTCATTGGGCCTATAGTCGTAAGATTCACTATACGTAAAATACTCTATAAAGCCTTTTAAAAAATCAAATTTACACTATCAAACCCAAAGACCCCCCTATCTTTTGGAACAAAGGGAACATTTTTAACGAGAAGACCTCTACTTTCATGACTTTTTAGAAGATTTGCAAATTTGGATTTTCTTCAAACAAGACCCCCCATTTGGGTGAAATTTTTGCAAATTCATTGCACAAATCATCCCTATTAATGGGAAGTTTGGACTTTGGAAGTAATTATAGTCCCGGCGTACCTCACAGTCCAGCTACCACGATATGGATAGGGCACTCATTTTGTTGACTGTTCATTGGCGCTACACATTGTTGACTGTTTCACACGCTTTATTCCGTTAATCGTCTATGGAGCCCGTACTATGGCTCCCGCGCCGGACTATAGTTGCTTTCCACATACCGGCATTTTGGCTACCTCCCACCGCAAAGACCCTATTTTGCACCTTCTCCTCTCTAGCTGTCACCAAATACCCATGTGTGAAATCGTCAGCCTTACACCCATACGTCCGCTTCATACGCGAGTGTTGTCGTTCCCGTGCAATTTTGCCAGTTCTATAGCTCCTAAACCCTCTAATTTAGCCCAAAATAATTTATTTCAAAGTCCATATTCTTCCGAAACCCTTCTTTTTGCTAAAATTTTAATTCACAAGCTCGCAGCAAGTGAGGGACAGAGGAGGGGGGGGGGTAAGGCTGATAGAGTATAAGGCGGATGAGTTGCGATTTCTGTCGCTTCACACCGCACACCCTACCCAACCAAAGTTGATTGCCCCCCCCCCCCCAGGGTTGTGGCCCCCAAGTACTTACTGGCATTCAACCTGCTGAAGTATGAAATTTTTTGAGCTTTCAATAATTTTTAAGTATTTTTTTTTTACTGCCAAATTAACTTGTCCTTTTAAGTTATGCTAGCATTGGGGTTTCAAATGCCTAATCCATCAATAATCACATTTCTAGCACCTTCACACTTCTGCTAAACTTTGCAGCTTTGTATCCTAAGTCCCTCAACTCCATGGCACAGTTCAAAGCTTCACTGACTACTGTAATTTTTAAAAAGATGAGCTCTGCAGTCAGGTATGAGTCATGAATAACCCAGAAGGCTAGGTCAGTTCATATTATCATACAGTTAACTAGGAGTCATAGTAAACTGTGCCCTGGAATGATAGTGCACTTAATTCATACAATTAGCATCAGGTTACAGATAAACCAGCATTGTATTCAATATGGAGTATGACCTCTGCCATGGTTTGCCTTACAGTTCACATGTTGATGGAAGGAAATTGGGTTTTTAATTGTAAAATGAAACAAACTTGACACATTTGTCGCGTTTAGTATCACACTGTCACTTCTAAAACTCAACACTTTCCAGCAAGAGTGCAAATCCCAATATATTCAGTTATGGCTCAAACCAGGGGAATGGGGGGGGGGGGGGTAGTGTACCCAATGCCATCATGTGACACATCATGTATCAACTTTTAACATGGGTAAGAACTGAGTGGCTATTCATTTTTTTTTCAGAAAAAAATCCATTGAAATTTTCAAAACCGCAATCCTAACCACAACATAATCACAACTGCCTTTTTTTAACCCAATAATTCATTTTTTACACAATCTGGTTAATAGTACACTTGAATCTATGAGGAATAGTTTGTTTTTTGTGAGTTGTTATTTCATGGTTCCAAACCTCATTCCATAAGGAATAAGTTTTAATGCCTATTTACGTATATCAATCTATTATCTCCATAGGTCTTTCATTTTACTATCTCCTGACTACTAGCAGAGATAGGCAGATTTCAAACAACAACAACTTTTTTTTTAACAGATTTCAATGGAATTTGACAAATGATAGTTGCAACCTGGTAATTAACTAGTGTTGCATGATATTCTGTGGCTTCTTCTCTGGAGCGTAAAATTAATAAGAATAATTAATTCACATAGGTTAGTTTTTCCATCAGGTGAGATCACTTATAGCCTTTATTTCAATGACTTCACAAGTAGGGTCTGGGTTACCATAATTATGCCCTTAGCATTTTCATCATCATTTGTCCTCGATGGGTGTTATCAAATAGTCTTTCTTGAACTTCTGAAGGTATTATGAATACTAGGTCCTGTTTTGCAACATTTAAGATATCCGTGTAGATCTTCGCACCGCTTCAATTCCTTCAGCTGTATTCAATCCCTTACAGGTCCTTTTCTTCTATATGTCCTAGAGAATCTTGCCGCTTGAACTCTCTCCTGGCCGAGTGGAAACTGTCTTGTATTGAGTTAATGTGCATTATAGTTTGGGATCATTTTCATCAGTAGCATTCTGGGATTTTCTAAAAATAGTGGTTGTAACCGTTTCCCTACCCTTTCTTATTGGGTATTTCCTTTTCCTTTTACATTCTTTTTGGTGCGTGTGCTGGCTCTTTCTACATTGAATATCTTGTTGAGCTCATCCTCTGAGACCTTGATGCATGTCTCTTTCAACAGCTTCTCTTAGCAGCTATCTCACATCTACCGAATATGGGAGCCAAAAGTTTTTGTAATTCCCAATAGTTAGTTTCTGCTCGTTCCCCGTGCAAATACACTCACCAACCGGGATAGATGTAGTGTTTTGAGGACGATCTGAAGTGAGGATTGGGGATGTGGTCATAAGTCCAAGCACGGCAGCAAAATTGACAATTTCCATAAACACAATGTGAAAAAAACGAAACGAAGTTATGAATAGTCTCAGAATGGTGAAGTATGTGCATTTTGGGTGAAAAGTTACCGATTTGGCACCGAGGTAGCTTTGAATATGTTTAACAATCTGGTCTAAGTGGCCCACATTAATATTTCCTTCCAATATGGCCGCCATTTTCCAAAATGGCCGCCACCCTATACAAAGGCATTAATTATTCAAATATGTGGTTGTAACTTATTTATAGGTCAATAAGACTTGGTTTACTTTTAAAATATTTCTGTTATTTCACCAAAATCGTGTTTAATATTCAAAAATGACGGTCCCACACATTGGGGCCTATTCAGATGGCTGCCTTCTCACAACCCGAAAAAGCTGTTATTTTGTAGTTTACAGTGCAAAACACGGGTTTTGTTGAATTTTCTAAAAATTTGGGCCCTCAACATATCCCAACCTACATTTTATTGTTGCAAATGCCAATGATCCATGATATCAAAATGGCTGCTATATTCAAAATGGCTGGCAAATTAAAAAATGGCAGCTAAACTGTACCCTTGATATGTTAAAGGTAGTATTGATTTCATGTTTCATGTTAATGGTAAACATTCTAAAACATAATGGTGTCCTTATAGGTTACCATTTTACATTTTTTGTTTGTATCACATCACAATAAGATGGGTGCCATGTTCAAAATGGCGCACTATAAATTTAATAACATGCCTTCATGTATGCTGCTTGATTTCCTTTGTCAAGTTGAGTAACCTTACATGTCCTATTGCATTCTACCAATGTAAGCTTTTATGTGCTGCCTGGTGCTTCATGTTTAATTTTCGAAACTGTATCATCTTCAAATAGCTGCTAAATGTCACCTTTGTTAGTATTTAATACGAGTTATTAATTCATTTTACAATGGACAACTACTATAAATGGATGTGGTCATGTGAGGGCATTACTGGGTTAAAATTACAAATTATTTTTGGGATAGGCATCGTCATTCCTTTATTATGCATTCTTCAATTTTGTTATGTCTGAATATTGATAACTTTGTAAAACCTACCATTCTATAATGCAGGCATCCCTTCATGTTTAAGACTCTATATATAGCTTACTATGTTGGTTGTCAGTGGATGATGGTGTATAATCAGATACTAACATTACCCTACTTCCATGCACACATGAGAAGCAGGCTTCTACTTCATGCAGCCAATGCTGCGGCTGCAAGGATACCAAAGGGTCATGCGGCATACGGTGGGACATAGACGTTATGATGTTTTTCTGTAGCCTTTTTTCGCCCAGTCCACCCTCACTGAACTCTGGCTAGCATTGGTACCGGAATGAATCGCAGATTCACACCAGCACATACTATTTGCCAAGACCCTAGGACCAGAGATCTCTTTGTCTCTGCTGATTTTTCACTCCACACACCTCACCGGTTGCCAAAGGAAAGAACACACTGGAAAGCAGCAAAAATCGTCCCTGATGTTGTTAAAACTTTTGCAAACACTTGGAAGAACTCCTCCTTAAGAAGTTAGATACCTTGAAAGCCAATGCCACAATTGAAAGATTTGTTACCCTCATGTACAACAGCACAAGATCCATATGATCCATTCCACCTACCTCAGATGCACTGTATCAACACTCAACAGAGCAGCATATCAGGCAGGAAATTGCTGGGGACAAAGCATTGCTGCAAGCTCCATAGCGACCAGATCGCTGACTGGTCGAAATTGTAAAAGCTTCACAGTCCTGTATGGACCACCCTTGGCAGAGGCAATCAAAAGCTCATTGACAGGGGGGGTACCATGCCTGGCTGCTTCACTGAATTATTCAAGGTCCTTGTCTGTGCATGTTTGCTCCAACAGTGGGCAGACACTGAATTCTGCAAGGTCCAGTTGTTTGTGTATTGTTGCGGGCGGCCAACATTGGCCCACCCAGAGATGTTCCATGTCCTTGTGCTGTTTCTACCATTAAGTAGTGTCCCTGAGATGCTTCCCTAGGTCAGCCCCACTTCTGCAACGTGGCAACCTTGGATTATCCGATTCTGGTTCTGCATCTTTGAGACATCGCCATTCAGCCATGTATGAAGTCAGCTCCTGGTGGGTGATGCTCATCATTTCCATACCAATAGATGTTACTTGGATTGATAGCAAGTCTTTCTTTCCACATGTGACTCTCTTAAACTAAACCTCCTTTTGAGACGTTTCAAGGGGTTGGACTTTGCTTGAGAACTCTCTACTCCTCTGGATTAAAGGCGGTTAGCACTGGTTCTCTGTCCAGACATAGGGTGTTTCACATTAGATATTTGGCAGCTACGTCTCTTGGCATGCTCGATACACTACAACAGATGTTTGGTGGAGCAATTCCGCCTAGGATGTATTAAATGTCCGTTGACATTCTTGGATAATCGCTGGCAGGAGGCATTAATGCTGGATCAAGCTTCTTGACAAGGGTTGATCTTTCCCATACAGGGTTAGGATACTCTGCCCATAAGAGTACCTAACAGTGCCTTCGATCTTAGGGTATGTGTGCGAGCACCCCCACGCTTTGCCAGTGAGTTTGTTCAGAAATGTTCTTGCGATTAAACATTTTACTCTTCTTTTCACGTGTTCTTATAAGAGAGAGTGCGGTCCAAGGTAACTCCTAGGTAGACAGAATTATCACAGGGCTCTAGGGGTCTTCCAGATCAGGTTAATTTTAAGCTCTACGTTTGGCTTCTTCCACAACTGTTGCGTAGATGGAAAGTTACATATCTGTGTTTTGAAATGGATTTTTGCACACGGCCCAGGCAAATTCCAGTTGATCACAGTTTGAAGTTTGTTCCATTTTTCCGTGACGGAACTTACTGGTTTCAACTGTTTTCAACTGTTTATAACTGGTCTTACTGAGTTCAAACGGTCCACTACAAAACCTAGTTGAAAATTGTTCGATTTCCGTCAACGGAATCAACTTTTTACTGATTCAACTGGATCTTACCTGGATTCAACTGGATTTCAACTGTTCCATTTGAAACCAGTTTACCTGGGATCAACTGGAATTTTGACCTAGGGGCGCTCTAACCAACTGACCACAAGACTGAGTTGGTAGATGAGCGATAGATAATCATCTATAGTGTGTTAGCTCGAAAGGTGTCCATTGCTTTCATAGCGTGCTAGAATACGAGGTCGCCGGTCGATCCGGCGGCGCACAATGTTTTTTTTCAACACTTGTGTCCGCTGGCTACTCCAGGGAATATTTAGAAATATCCATCCTTGTATACCTGGAGAACTACGTGTTAAAATTTTAAAACAAATATAAATTGTATATGTAAATATACCGTTCTGATGCTATCCTGCTAAGAAAACGATGGACACCTTTCGAACTTAACACTATAGAATGATATCTAATCGCCCTCTGCCAACCGTCTTGATAGCTCAGTTGGTTAAAGCGCCGTGCTTGTATCTGGGGTAATATAGAGGTTGGCCAGTTCGAATCCGGCCAGGCGCACAATGTTTTTTTTTCAACACTTTTTGCCTGGCTATCTCCAGAGAAAGATAATAAATATCCACCTGTCACCTGGGAACTAAGTAGTTAAAATTTCAACTTGGTTGGGTGTAACATTTTTGGGCTCTGGTGGAGGTTTTTTTGGATACCTTCGACTCGAAGCTTTTCGGAAGGTAGACCATTCTTTCTCGCTGTTGTGGGTCAATATCGGTGGATTCAATTAGGTGTGCTTGGTTCTGATCCTTTTCTCTGACACTATTCCTCACCTTTAGCAGTTGTTTTAACTGAGAAAGGTTCGGCTTTCACTGGGGCATACTCTTGATATCCTTTTGCACATTCCTTGGAAAGGCATGGTATGTATTCCGTCCTACAGCCTCTTGGTCTGAATCTGCTCCGTGCAGTCTTATTCACTAGTTTGGGGCAAATTTTGTCATATATGGAGCAAACCTTCTTCACGTTCTGTAGTTAAAGTTGGCCGCTTAAAAAAGCACTTTGTTTGGTCTTTACTGACTGCAGTATTGAGTTAGTGGACAGGATCCAGAAAAATCTAAATAGGATCATATTGTAACACTCTCTTGCAATGCACATAAAATGATACGGCATTTTAGGGTAGTGAAGGTGATGTAGATGTTGAATGTTGAACCATTCTTCCCAGCTTGTCCTCTTTATTTGGCTTCATTGTAGCCCCCATTGGGTACTATGGCCGTTGAAATTGGCCCAATAGAAATGAGGTTTTATTGGAATTCTGAATTGAATTGAGGGTTGCTTGAAAATCTACTGATGAGGTTTGTAGACTGGATATATCTATGACAGAGCCGAGCTCTATGGTGAGGACTTTGATGTTGCACAATATTGAGTTGCTTTCTCTAACGGGGTCTGTTTTCACACATAGAAGCACTTCCAAACTGTCGGTGTGGTCTCCCGAATGGCAAGGAACTTTCATGGAAAGTATTTAGTAAGACCTTTGCTACACATTAAGGCTACCAAAGAACTTCTTTCTGCAGAGTCACCTCATCTTTTGGGTGGTGCAATTTGGCCATCAATTTGAATTGTAGAGAAGAGTGCCATGTAATAGTATCTTGCCTTGGCAACAGTTTAAACAATCACTAGGCTTAAGCACGGGGAAATCAGGCTTTTCAATTGTGAACGTGTGTCCTGTGCCCTGTGATTTTTTGGACAGATTGCTGGGGCAATGAAGCAAAATTCTCCAACCACTATATGTAGTACAGTTTCAGGCTGTGTATCCACAGAGCTACCAATCCAAATCAATAGGGTATGTTTACTCTTTTACGAAAAAAAAAACACATTCAAGTAGCACGGAGGATCATACAGTCCATAAGTGATACTTCTAAAAGTAGATGCCATTCGGTTGGCAGCCATCTTGGCCAAAATTATAATGGAAAGAAGCATTTTAAACACAGACCTTAATTTTTCCTCTTAAGTTGATGTTAATTTCCTTCCTTGAGGGAGTTATATCAAGATTAAGAAAACATTCATTTCTTGATAATCAAAGGATAAGCTAAGTGACAATAGCCGCCATTTTGGCTTTTTTGCCGCCATTGTGGATTCAAGTCTGTATTTTGGTTGTATTCTTAAGGTGATGGAATTCTATCTTTAATGCCATTGTTCAATAACACCCTTAGGGATTATCAGATCACGAAAAACATCATTTCTTGATAATCAAATGAATATGCTTCAAATTGGCCGCCATTTTTGGATTTTCTTCTGCCATTTTGGATCAATTTTGCTATGTAAACAATGGAATTAACCAGTGGAGTGTCAATCAGGTATTTTCTGTTCTAAAATGGCCTAAACATCACAGTCAAATTCGAGTATTGACAAAAAAATTAAATAAACAAAAATAACATAAAAGCACGTAAAACATGACATTTTAACCGTGTCGGCCATTTTGAATTTGGCGGCCCATCTTGGAAGATTAATGGCCCCTAGCCAGATTTATTCCGCTCTCAAGAGCTACATCCTGTGCCAATTTGGTACTTTTCAACCCAAAATGCACAATGGTTTGATATCTTGCACCATTTTGCATAACTTGAATTATCAATTCCCCGTGTGGGTTTTTTGTCTCTAAATGATGGCAAATGACTAGTTCTAAATACACAGAGCATTTTAGTCTTACTGTTGGTAGCCAGCAAATAGTCAAGTATCTATCCGTGGCAAATCCAATACTTAATGACATCATAGTGACAGCCATATTCTTGGATGTTTCGACTTACTTTGGGATGCCAATGAAATAATACACTCTAAGCTCTCCCGTGGTACCAAATTTATTGCAAGTATTTGCATGTGGAAACTCCAGGGGGTGGTAACCCCTCCCCAACAAGGGCCTCAGATAAGACGAGGGTTAAATAACTTGTGCCTGTTCCCCTTCAACTGTACTTTGTTATACACATCATTGAGATGTGTTCTCTTCTTCGTCTCCCTAAATTGAATCACATTTTCCTCATTTGTCTGTCGCAGATACATTGACTCCTCTAGAGGTGGAGGTTGCCGTACCTCAAAGTTTATTGACCCTCTTGGAGGTCATTCCTATCTCTGAGCAAACGCTATCAGGTCTAGTCTTTCAGGCCCCATTTGTTTACCCGAAGACTGTACCTAACCCGTGTAAATACCATTCTATGGTCTGAGTCCAAACTGACAAAAGCGCTGCACGCCTCTAGATTCAGATCTGATCCTCCATTCCTGTCGGTTTAATGTGTAGTCCGTTTGATCTTGGCACCCTCCAAGCTTTCTTATCTTGTGGCAGTACGTTCTTGTAATTGATAGCTGTGTTTACCTGGCAAATCAAACATTTTGTTTTACATTTTCTCGTTCTTTCCTTGATCGAGGCGAGCGAACTTTGCATCTTTCAGTCCTATCCTGCCGTTGCCATCTCTAATACCAGTAAAAAGTTCTCTGTGCTAGAATGGATTCAATGCTTCTTGTAGTGAGCTAAATCAGTCTCTTCTGCCATTTTGGTTCGACAGTAGGTAACTATCACATTTCCAGTGAGAATTTCCTCCCCGTGGGCAAGCGACGCTGAACGTTCGAAAGAAGGGTCGAGAGTTTTACGAAATTTACACACTATTTATGTCGAAAATGCTAATCGATTTGACGTCGTTCTTAAAACGTCGATTCAATTGCATTTTTCGACGTACATTTATCAAAACCGTCGACCTGTTTCCGACGTGCCAACGTGTTTTCGACGTGGCTCTAAACGACTATGCCCGATCCGATCCAGGTGGGCTTTATACAGGGGACTGCAGTGTCAGAGTGGCGCTTCCGATAAATTGTGAATTTTTTTGCACACAAGTCCGTTAGGGCATTGATAATCCATAAAATATGATGGAAACACATTGCCAACGCCCCTTAATATCCCCCAGCTTGGGTTTCAAGGTTATTAAGCAAGGGCCAATCCAAATATCATGCTTAGTTTTTAGTTACCTTCCAGATCACTACAAACTAAACACACCTTGATTTTTTTGTAGTTTTATTATGATAATACCATACTTCAGAGGTGTGCTCAAATAATTTTGTTGCGTTCACCTCGAAATCCAAGAAGGCGGCCAAAATAGCCCCCTTGTGGCTAACGACAGTATTTTGGAGGATAATGTCCTAATGTGGAGCCTTCAATCACCTTGTTTTTGGTGTCATATTGAAGATAATTTTATTATCTACATGATGATACTCACTTTTGTGGGTGTCATTGTTATCTCACCTTGTTTTTGGGCCAAAAGGCATATTTTATGCCATTTTTTTTCAAAAACAATTATGCGGACGAAATGCATTCTCCCATATTCAAACAACTTGTTCTTCAATAATTGGATCAAGAACTTCTCAGAATTTGGCCCTCATATATATGCATTTTGTGTGAAAAGCACAGGATCATAGCAAGTTAACTTGAAAGTTATATTATTCCCAGAATGAAATGGGGTCTTAATCAAAAAAACGCCATTTGGCACATTTCTCTAATCTCTTCTCTAAACACATGAACACATGTGTGTCAATACCATCTCAAATGCCTATACTGACAGTTTTGAATCACTGTAAATGTTAGTAAATGTTTGAATTTCAGTTGCTGCAATGCCTTACTGATTCATTTTTTTGCGGTCCTCTAAATCCAAGATGAGCCGGCCAAAATTCCGCTGTGTTGACACAAATTAACATTTTTAAGGATAATAAAGTGAAAAACCTCCATAATCACGTAGGTTTTATCAGGCCAATCAATTTTCTACTGATGTTTTTCACTTTAAAAGCCTTAATATTTTACATAGCTCTTCAATAGAAACCTCTACTTAAGCAATTGCGTGTAGCATAGTGTTCACCGCTGCAGTTGTGCTTTCAATATCATTTTAACAGAACGGGTATACACGATATTTTAGAAGTTGGTTTAAATGTTGCCAACAGTATTGTTGCCCATACTTATGCAATACACACGATGAGACCAATCATTTTGTCCTTTGTCTCAGCTCTATATTGTTCTTATCAACTATCTGCAAGAATACTACAACCTAAATATCTGCATTAATAAGGGCTCGTCCTTGGCATTCCTTGAGAAGTGCAAATCCCTGTACATTTCATTCCGTTTTTTCTTGCACCCCATTAGTTGAAAGTGCAATCGGCTGGCAGCCGCAACATGGTCATCCCCCACATCCCGGTGGGGCACGCCCATCTTGGCAGTGGACACGTTGTATGGCTGTATAAGACCCCTTTTTTTCAGAATCG
The DNA here is from genome assembly GCA_023653785.1 of Ophioderma brevispina. Lineage (NCBI taxonomy): Eukaryota > Metazoa > Echinodermata > Ophiuroidea > Amphilepidida > Ophiodermatidae > Ophioderma > Ophioderma brevispina. The sequence goes on along the minus strand of JAMKCH010051819.1, from coordinate 14,831 downwards.
TTGTCACACCAACGAAATTTTTTGAAAATTCACCCAAGACCCCCATATTTTTTTTAAATGAATACCACTGTCACCCAAGACCCCTATTTGGGGGGAATTTTGAAATTTTTTCATCACCCAAAGACTTATTTTTTAGTAAATTTTGCACATCATCACCCAAAGACCCCCATTTTTTGGAAAATTTTGCACAATCGTCCACTCAGAAAACCCTATTTAAGCAATTTTTCTGTCTTTCGCCCAAGACTCCTTATTTTTTAGTGATCTGTCACCCAATGCCCTGGGTTTGGAAGTGCTAGCCCTTACAACCCATAGCAATTTTCATATGTGAGGTAATCCCCCCCAAAACCCCGGTTCCACACAACATATGGTGCTGGCGTACATCTATCCAATCATTTGATTTCACTTTGAGCTGTTACAATCCATCCACGGCCGTGTGGAGATTGAGTCTTGTGGCCGAAGTGATACAGTGCCTATTATAAGACTCTTGTTAGTTGGCCCTCAGTATTTTTACGTAAGGAACTCTGGCAAGGAAGAAGTTTGGCTGGCTCAAATCTTCCAGAACTAACATGTGGACCGAAATTCATTGACCCTGTAAGTAGAGGGGACGTGCCAGGGGGTGGTGCCAGGGGCGCCCCTAGCGTTTCAAATTTAGGAAAAATTGTTTAGTTTAAGCAATAAATTGCGCCAAACTTAGGGTTTTTTTACCAAAATGAGTTTCATTTACATTTTGTACTGGTTTTCGTCGTCGGCCCCCCCTTTGAAGTTATCCGTCCGCCTCCTATGATTTTTACCCTGCGCGGCCCCTGGAGGTAGGAGTAAAGTCTGTGGACCCTGCATAAAATGCATATACGAAGGACTTCCGAGAATGTGGTATCATTTCTCTAGTAGCCACAATGACAAATCTTTCTCTCTGCCCTTAAAGGCAAAATATGCAGCTGTAAGTGAATGACTCCTATTATAAGTCCATCACATTTTGATCTCCAAGGTTTTTTGTTCCAATGGCTGTGACAGTGATGCAACATGTTCTAGATGCAGTTCCTGTCAGAACATAGACATTTGCTTGAAATCCACACCAGTCCACAAGCATCGGCATCCGGCCGCGATATTTTTTCCGTTAGCTAATTTGTGCATTCACTATCAGCTTGAAAGATTACAAGTTTAACTACGGAAATAATTTTGCATCCGGGACGGTATTAATTTACGACAACATCCGACTGGTGTACCAGAAGTGAAGCATAGTGTGCCATCAGGATTAGTCTTCGATCTTGCAATTTCCTCCAACTTATCAGATTAAACCTGGAATTTCTTGGGTTTCAAGTCATAGCATGTGGATCCCAACTGTTTTGGCATAAGACACGCACACGTCCATAAATCTAGCAAACTTGAATTCTTTCCACTATTTCAATTAAAGGCTGACTCAGAGATTTCCCGATGAGGTCGCCCTCATGCCTCAATTTTTCAACAAATTGTGGTTTTTTGCATATATATAATGCTTGAAGTAGCTAAGTTCAATAAAGGGCATTCTATAGAAATTCCACAACAACTTGTTATGAAGATTCCGTGTATCTCTGCCTCAACTTTTGGAATGAGCATTTTATGTGACTGTTTTATTTCCACTTTGAGCTATTTTCATTATAGACACAAAACATATGATTCAAAATATTAAGTTCAGCCCGTTAAGAAATTTGCTAAGCCTTCTTGAACTTCATCTCTTAGGACCTTCTTATTCTAACTTATCAACTGTTGGTTGGGGCTAGCAATTAATGTGGAGAAGCTGTATTCGACTGTTCTATCTTGGACTCCTCGTTTTTTATGATATTAGAGGGTATGTTATCACACCACCCAATGCACACTGTTGCGGATGCTGGAGGAACTTTTCATTAATGATTTTCATTATTATCTCCGCCAAATCAACACCAAATATTAAATTATTTAACAATTTTCACAGTCTAAATAATGGCCAAAGCATCCAAATAACAACTTAAAGAGTTGTTTGGCTTGGTGCTATCCTCTGTGTTTTGACACTGACTTCCTCCAACTCTCATGCATAAGCACAGAACTTTGATGTTTGCAGACAAGCGTCCTGTTTTGCTGGGGTGATAGGGCATGGTTCCGATTGCAATACTCAAACTTTATCGATATTAAACCAATTCCATTTGGCCAATGACTGGCATATTTTGAAAAAGATCTCCAGTTGTATCGCATCGTAAATGCAACACCCCACCCTCTTCCAATCTTTGAGCACTTTCTTTGGCTTGGACATTGAAGCAAAGTTGCATAGAGTGCAATTTTTTGGCATTTGATGTGAAAGCTAGTCCTGAGCTTGCATGGTCTTCTATTCTGTTGTGCAGCCATGCACGCATCAATCAGGTGTGCCCCTGGTTATTCATCAGCATTAACTGCTAATTTTTTATATTGATCATGTTCATCTGCAGACTGCAGTCCTGGTGTGACAAATTGGGTGAGCGACATCTTTCCTTTCCTTTGTCATAGAAATTCAACATGTCAGTTGCCAACTCTTCCGAGGCCTGCTTACCAGAGCAAATAATTGCCATCATAATGAAACAAGCCTCAAGGCATCATCAACAGATGCATTGTGTGATAACCTACAATATCAATAAAAAAAATAATGCTGTCGAGTCCATAATGGAATCAGTCGAAGGCAGCTTTGCCACGACACTTGCTAGCCCCGAAACAACAGTTAAAAAGCAGCTTAAGAAATCCTAAGAGACAGAAAGTTCAAGGAGTACTTGACGAATTTTCTTAATTGAAGAGTGGAACTATCACAGTATGCCGATTAAATGACTGAATCTTTTTTTTTTTGCAACCTCGGGATCCACATGGCTATGAATTAAAATCAGAACAGGTTAATGATGAAATTGCCGAGAATTTCCAGCGTTTAAACGTTATAAGTTGGAAACTGATCAAAGACTAATCCTGCATCCCAACTTTGCTTCACTTTTTCAATTAACCCGCGTAGAGGTTGTAATATTTTCTACGGATACCGATGTCATGGTATTGGCATAAGCTGCTTTTGGACTGGGATTGGATTTCAAGTAATTTCCTATTTCTGCCTCAAACGCATCTTAGACAACGTGACATCAATGTCACAACTATTGGGACAAATTTGGGGAAGAAATCAGCGTGTGATGTGCTTATAGGAGCTCATCCACGACAGCAGTGACAATCTGTGTGCTTTCGAGGGCAGAGGGCAGAGGTTAGGATATTGTGCTGAGTAAAGCTGAAATGCCCATTCTTTGAAGACCTTTCATCTCCACATGTGCATGGATATGAATGTTCATGCTCCAAGTGAAATCAAATTGAATTGAGGACTACTACTACCAGCACCATCTGTTTTGTGGATGATATGTTTTTTTGGGTGATAAACTGCACATTGCACTTCCAACTAATTTGGGTGCAAGAAAAATGGACTAAATGTACATGGATTTGCACTTGTCCAATGGAGTGCAAGAATCAGCCTAGCAATGCAGCTATTTATCCTGAAAATGAGTCAGATCATTTCACAAATGTCAAGAACTGTCACAAATATAAAGGTCAGACAAAGATGATATCTACTAAGTATTACTTAGTGTATCTTCGCAATATATTTGGGAAGAACAATATACAGAACTGAGATAAAGGACAAAACGAAATCTGCTTTCATCATTGTATTGATTGCCCAAGTATGGGCTTGTTAGATAGCAACTCAAAATATTACACTTTTGGCAAATTGCTTATTTGGAATGAGCAATTATAGCAGTTAAGCATGCTACAGCAGTGTTAAGTAGCGTTTCTATTTCAAGAGCTATGTAAAATCGTAAGTTTTAAAGTGGAAAATCAGCAGGCATTTGAGTCTGGGTTGCCATTTTGGAGGCTAGTATGGACATGTCTAGATCAGTACACAACCTTAAAAATTTATATGAGCACATGTCCAGTAATGAGTACAGGTTACTTGATCATTTAAGCCTAAAAATGTTTTATTATATGATGTGCTTAAAAACTGTGTTTTGTGATTGATGCACTTTATTTTGGGTGCTATAACTTTTTACAGAATATGTTGTAGATCTGGGGTTCGTCAGTGAAACTCAGTCGTTAAATCTACGTGCATACTATGTCATGCCTGAGTGGATCAAACGTATCCAAAAGCACTGTGTTAAATGGTATGAAAAGTCTATTAATTTAGGACATATGCAGTGCGTTAGTATACACGTAGGGTTACGAATGAGGTTCGCGAACGGACCCCTTGTCTTTCCACAGTGTGCATATTTTTAGGGACAAAGTCTACAAAGTAATAATTACTCATGAATAAGAATTTTCATTGATGTAGGAAAAAAATGTCTCTCTTTCGTGATCTCTTTTGGTAAAAAAAACGTCAAAAACTCACATTTTGCGCATAATTCTATGTATACCACCTTAAACCCATCAAGCATGGTAACAATCCGGTAGAAAATCTTATTTGCTTTAAAATGACACCAATCTCATGCTGATTGGAGGCTTTTATTCAACCTGTTATCCTTAAAACATGTTTTTGTTCAAAGCAGCGGCCATTTTGGCCGACATCTTGGCATTTAGAGGTTACCGCAAAAAATGAATCAGCAAGGCCATTGCAGCAACTGAAATCAAACAGTTATTATATCAAAAACTCTCATATAGTATTTTAATGGTTATTGACACAAATTTGTTCATGTGTTTAGCGAAATGTGCCAAAAATACGGCGTTTTTTGTGATTAAGAACCCATCATTCTGGATATAACTTTTAAGTTAAACTGGCTATGATCGTGCCTTTTTCACAAAAAATGCATATTATTGAGGGCCAAATTGGGAAGTTTGATCTAATTATGAAGAATAATTTTGATATATGGGGGAGAACGTAATTCAGTCCGCATCATTTTTTTGAAATAAATTAAAAAATAGGCCTTTTTGCCCCCAAAAACGGTGTGTAGATAACAATAAAAACCCACAAAAGTTGGATCATCATGTAGATTAAGTCAATTATCTTCAATATGACACCAAGAACAAGGTGATTGAAGGCTCACATATGACATTAACATAAAATTAATGTCGTTAGCCAAAACGGTCGGCCTTTGGCCGGCCATTCTTGGATTTCAAGGTGACCGCAACAAAAATTAAGAGCCACACCTCTGAATTATTGTGTATTATCATAAAAAACTACCAAAAAAATCAAAGGTGTGCTTAGTTTGTAGTGGATTCTGGCAGTACCTTGCTTATTTTTGATTTTGGCCCTCAACTTAATACAGGGGTAAAAATTTTTTTAATGTTCTGAATATGTGTAAAAAGCACACCATGGTATATGTCTGGTCACAAGGATTCCAAAAAGGTTAAGTGTACACTAATCTATTGCTTATAGTTCCGGATTTATGGTGTAAAAACGGTAAAAATGGTTAAAAAGTTTTAAAAAAAATTTGGTGTGTACATGGGTTCAAAAGGTAAAGGTTGGTTTGATTCAGTCAATATGTGGTGCAAAATTGTTTCCTAGCTTAAAGGATGGAAAGGGAGATAGTTTGCCTATCTGTTGTGCTAGTTTCCCGTTATTCAACAAAATAGGTCACAGGTAAATAGATTCCAATAGCTGCCAATCGCTGTTGACTTTATTCGCCATTTTTGGTTAATAACCAGACATGAAGTAGTCAAAAACATTCTATATTTTCATTCTATGAGCTAAATCCAACAAGTTGAACCACATTTTAATTAAATTAGAGCAACTTTAATTTTTGACCCTGTACAAAACCACAAAAATTAATTGACTCTGTTTTACCATTTTTACAGTTGACCCATAATCATAAACTAGATTCACAGGTAGTATAAAACCTATACCTTTTGGAAATCCCTTGTAACGAGACAAGACAATAATGTGCGGCTTTTACAAACCACAATCGGAACATTTTAAAAAAATTACCCCTGTGTACCCTTGAAATCCAAGGTGAGGCCATGAAAGGGGTGTGTAAGTGCTTCCCATCAATTTTTTTGATTAATCCAGTATACAAGTACTGGTGTACCAAAATTCACAATTTTATCCGATTTGCACACTCACAAAGAATATGTTCACTACAGCCCCCCACTAATACGAATTGAATTGACCTCGAGGTAAGCATTATTCCTATTCATCTCGATCATGATTCCATGGACTAGTTGTTCCAATGGGCATTTCTGTCTGTTACCATTCCAATGGTAATTCATTTCATTGTCGCGGCGTCGTATTGTTGTACGAGGTTGGCATGTAAATGTTGGCAATTCAACTACTAGTAATGTATCATGTGGAAAATGGACGTGTGTGAACACGGCCATTTGGAACAAAGGGGGTTTTAGAATCAATGGCAATGGAACCCAACTGGCAACTAGTCCAACTGGCGATTTGACTAACAATTGCCTAAATGGAACAATGGTCGTTGACCTGTATTCTCCAATTTGGGGCCAAAGGGTGTGCACGAACATTGACCCACCCAACAAAATTAGTATGAAACAAATATTCAAACGTTACATTGCTAATTTAGCTCCTAAATGCTTCATTATTAAAATAACATCGTTACAGAATTATATTTACTCTTGCTGTCTTTCCAACAAACCAATTGAATCTAAAATAATAATGGGCTTCCTTTAACTTTGTTTCATCGTGAACAAACATTACAGAGTACGCATTAATAATCCAGTTCATTTTGATCAAGTACATTGAAATAATGAGATTAACACTTTCGGAAAATACATATTGTATTAATGTACTGAACGGCTAATACGATAAATAGAATTAATCGCATTTCCCACACCCTTCTCCAACAACTGCACGGCAATTTCCATAGCGAAATCCAGAAGGTTCATGATGAATTCCCATCATGAAAGCCTAAAGAGCATAATGAATTCCAAGGTTTTCTTTTAACAGATGTAATGCACTGAAGAGATCATTGAGTAATTGAGTAGCTAACTCAAGATGACTTTGTGAATTCGCATGCATTACTGACCCAACTATAAAAAACTCATTCCCCAAGACTACTATCACTTAGTAGGCTGTTTTTCCACTTTCATTCTCGTTGGTCAAAAACACTCAAAGATACATGAGGAAAAATACCAATGAGATTCCACTGGCCAATTCCATACTGATTTGGTCAAAACGCTTGGAATTTCCATAGTGTTTTTCGAATTTTTAAAATTGTCATGGGGTGGATAATTCCTGGGATAGCCTATTTTGACCACCCTTAAATTGTCGCCATTGGAAACTATGTGCATCGCACATTAATGTGGGTTGTGTCCCAATGAGGCTGATGTCATTATGATTGTTATGATAGCATCACAAAACATGAATTTTAAATGCCCCCTTTAAAGACATACTTCAAGGGATTTAATGGCCTGCCATTTCAAAGCAACATGTTGCGCTGGGATGTTTGCATTTGAAACCAGCCGCACGGGATACCCACAATTAGCACACACCGTCCCAGACCCTCAAAATTTAGGACCCTGAGATTTTGTTGAATGTAATAAACTTCAGAGTCCCACTAATTTTTCAAATTGTCCCTATGACTCTTCCTTTGTTTCATGTAGTCCACTGGACACTGCATGTCATTACCGATAGTCCCCAGGAACCTGAGAATCAAACTTAGTATCCATAGGACCCCTAATTTTAAACATCTGGTCTAGGACTGTGAATTCAACTTCCTGGGACACTCAAAACTATACCCACACTCCCCGTTCCTCCAAAATTAGGGACGCTGAGATTTGTGTAATTGTAATAAAATTCAGAGGCCCCTATTTTCAAATGTCCTAGGACTCTTCCTTTTATTACCTGTAGTCCTAACACTGTGTGTTATTGCCGATATTCCCTAGGACACTGAAAATCAAAACTAGTGTCTATATGACTCCTAATTTCAGAACATATGTTCCTAGGACTGTGAACTCATAACAATAATTCCGACGAACTCTAAAAGCTAGGACTGGCTCCTCGTGACACGGTATTACAAATGCATATGTAACTTCCCTCGGAGTTAATACAAGACCCATTCGGTTCACATGTATGCTCGCGTAGGCATTCGTTTACATCTGAAAAAAAGACAATGTTGGCTAAGCTATCAACAACATCTACGTTTATATCAAGTAAAGACAAAGAAAATGTTGTTGCATATTCATATCAATACGTGTAAGTGCAATTAAATCAGATCGGTTTTCGGTGAATACGCGAGTTATCCACTTTCTGTGCACGCCAAATGCGCGCTTCATCTCCAATGTGCCGTGTATTTGTGTTATGCGTTTTCATGATTGGTTTATTTTGTTCAAATTCTCATTATGGGTGAGTGGTGTTTCAGGTATTTTTAATCAAATTATACAAAATTCTTTTACTCTTTCAGACATACCACTGCAACATCTTGTCCATTGCCGTTGTACCTTATTACAATGGCATGAACACTCCCGAAAGGTTTCATACATTATGCAGTTGGATGACATCGTGAAAACTTGCTAAACATCATCGTATCTATCAAAAAGGGGAATAAAAGCCAAATGAATTGAACATGTTCACACATCTTAAGGGCCTTATATTGCCATTAGTGATGTGGCGCTTGATGAAAAAGCACCCAAACGGAGTATACTTTTCATTCTCAACTGATAACATCATTTTAATTTTACTAGACATTATTTTGTCAAAAACCCAAGTTTAGTGGAGTTAGCTATGAAAGTTAATATTTTTATAATCGGTAAAACTATAGGGGGCGCTGTAGGCCAATTTTGAGGGCACTGTGGTCCCAGTGGATTGAGCGCTGTCGCAATCCAAAGTGTCTTGGGTTTTCGAGTCCCACTGCGGCCAACGTGTTGTGCCCTTGATAAGGCATTCACTTTACCTTGTATTACTCCTCTCCCCACTCCAGTGTAAAATGGTACAGCATTAGTCAATGCTGGGAAAAGTAACAGACTCGCTGGGCGGGAGGCGTTGGCGAAACCCCCCACAGCAAACATACCACGGAGGTTCCTGGCCCAAACGCTAAGGAAAGAGAGATGGGCACTCCGCGCACGAGCTTCGCTCGGCACGAGACTTTACTTGTGGGGGCACATGTGGTGAAGTGGATCAGCGCTCGTCTCATAAGCATACGGCTGTGGGTTCGAGCCCCGCTGTCGCCAATGTGTGTGCACTTGCGGGCAAGGCACTTTACCTCGCTTGCTCTCTCACCCAGGTGTATAAATTGGGTACCAGCATATGTTGGGAATGCAAAACAGACTAGCTGTGCGGGAGAGTGACCCCCACAGCAACATTATATGAGGGAGTCTGGGCCCAACGCCAATGACAGAGAGATGGGCACCTTCCGCCTGCGGGCGCACCACCAATTTGCATTTGGTAACAATCGGGGACGCTACATTTGGCTACTTTATCTTAAAATGTTCGGAGACTCAATTATGTATAAGCATACAAGTTTCGTGCTTGAGGAGGAAAAAGTGCGCAATACTGTCTATTTGTGAGCTAACGTATTATTTCCAAATGCATTAATAGTATTATTTGTATTCTTATCATAATGAATCTTAATACATTCATTATCATTTCCGCAGAAAAACTTCAATGGTGGTCAGTGGATTATTCCCACAACCTATGTGTAGCAAGTGGGGAAAGGAAAGCGAGCTTATCAAAAATACCAGCACTAAAAATCAATCAAAATAAAAAGGTACACAAATATACAGGCAACCTGAGAAAAGTTAATAAGCGTTGATAAAGGATGTTGCTGTTATCGAGGCAAGTCCGGAAGCAAACTGGAATGATCAGCAGCATGCGGAAAAGTGTTGCTGGTCAGTACTCCAACCCATTGCAAAAGCCCAAACAATGACCCGTCAGCAAAACTGATCCTTTCTTCTCAAAAATAGGACCCTAAACTGCGACAAACTTGGGGAGATAAATTTGTGATTCCATTTCCAAACTCCCCAGATTCTAAATTTTCCATAGACTGTAAATAAAAGGTTATCTCGGTGAACTAAAGTATGCATGGCGTAAATTTATATCTACACAATATATGAGCCTTGACGCTAAGTAGGACATGTCTACTTATGGCACAGGGATATCTTGAAGCATGGTCTGGCCAGCTGTTCACGTGCTTTGACTGACCAACATCCATCAAAGAGTGTTATATGAGTCAGGTTTCGAGAAGGGGTTCTCTGTCATACGAAACATACACGGCACCCTCGTACAAATTATTTATAGAATATTGGTCCTAATTATTTTATTACATATCATGAGGTCGTGATAATTGAATGATTGCGATCGGTGTGTTTTGATCCTGCTCGGTGAGAAGTAACCCAGGTTTGCTCGACAGTTGGGGGTTATCAACATAATTTCAAAACATTTGTGTGTCCCCAACATGCTATATTAATATTCAATAAGATGAGTGAACTATCCTGTACATTTTTTCGCAATGGGATTTCGTTGATTGTAACGTAATAAGGGGTTCCCAAAAAATAATTTCCCCCTAAAATTCGAGGACATTTTGTTGCATAACTTCACTTAGAACTGGATGTTTAGAAAATTCCAAAAAAGTTTTGAAGAGAGGAAACATTTGGCTCTGCCCCAAAAGTCGTTGCTTTTCAAAAACGCCTTTGGCATCAACACACACTCCCTTTTTCCAAAAATGATGTCAGAAAAAGTGACATTTTACCGTATTCAAAGTTCTAAAGTCAAGAAATTGTCAATTTACAACAGCGTTTTCATTTCCCTTCTTTATATTCATTGTGGTCTAAAGAAAATAAGCTTAAAACATGAACGCATAGGCAAACAAGTGAACAAACAAGACAAATGTGCAAAAAAACAAACAATGAGGTGAGATTTGCGTAAGCAACACCCAATGGAAAATGTGAAGCAAAAAGCTATACTGGCTCAACGTGGTGGAATAATCCAGCGAGTATGGAACCACATTCATCAACAGAACATCAGCAAATTGGTAAACAGCATGTGTAAACACTACAATGATGTCATCAGTGCATATGAAGGAAAAATTGAATATTGTGTCTCATCCTGAATGACAAAACAATTAAGCTTATTTTGATTTAAAACAGGCATTTCCAATGTACATTTTACATCGCATTTTTTATTTTCCTGTATATTTGTCTTGTCTGTTTATTTGTTTGCCCATGCGTCAATGTCTTAAGCTTATTTACCTCAGATCACAATGAATATGGAAATGAAATCGCTGTGTTAACCTGTTAATTTCTTACTTTAGACATTTGAATACGGTAAAGCGCCACTTTTTTGGCAGCATCATTTTTGGAAAAAAGGAGTGTGTGTTGAAGCCAAAGGTGTTTTTGAAAAGCAATTACTTTTGTGGCAGAGACAAATGTTTCCTCTCTTCAAAACATTTTAAATTTTTCCAATCATCCAGTTCTAAGTGAAGTTATGCAACAAAATGTCCTTGATTTTTAGGGGGGAACTTTTAGGAACCCTGTATTTCGTCACTGGGTGGGAAAAAACTAATATGTAACTCCAGAAGTCTAAATGCAAAACCATGTAAAAAGTGGGCCCAGTGCTAAAACCTTGTGCATTTTGGTCACATCGGGTTCTAGTTTAAATTTCATGCCAAATATGATAGTAAATCATATGGCAGTTTATTTCAGAATCTGGAGTAAATAATTATCTAAATATATTTAGAAAGGAAAACCTTTCTTGTGCAAGGTATTACAGCAAATTATTCAGTTTTTGGTATCTCCAGAAAACGTTACATAATGCGGGTTTTGTCATGTTACCGTTTTTCCAGCCCAGCGTCGATCTGTAATTTTATGGTTCATTTGGGACCCCAGTTCTTGAGTTTGAATGTTTGCCTCTTTATTATTATTATTATATTTATTATTATTATTATTTTTAAAGGTCATATTTTACTTACCATATAGACAAAGTGTTCCAGAGAATCCAGTCACACATACACACGTGAAGCCATTCACTTCGTCTACACATGTACCTCCATACTCACAAGGTGAACTTACGCACTCATTTATATCTAAAGAGAAAGTCACATCCGCATTGAAACCAAGATAATCCTGTGCATTATTTGTAATGATCCCCTCATCTGAATGAACGTGGCTCTATTGGCCTAACTTGGTTTCCTAATCCCATTCAGCCAATGCAAACGAATTTCTGAATTTAAGATTTAAGTATAAATATTAGGTTCAATTTAATTGAACCACGTTTAAAGCAAAGTTAAACTCGTTTGCTTGCTTAAGAACTAAATTAATGCCCATGGCATGTTAATTATTAAAACTCCAACAAATATATTTACATATGCAATAACTGATTCTAACATTTGACAACTGCGCTTGTTTGTTTTCTTACGGATATGGAACTTCGAAACATTCTGCTACAATTTGTAAGGAAAAATATGACAATTTTGTAACAATGCGGGATGTTATTTTGTTGCCATAGTAGTTGTTAGTAGAGTAGTAGAGGGTGTAGGAGTATATATAGTAGTAGTAGTAGTAGTAGTAGTAGTAGTAGTATGTAGTAGTAGTAGTAGTATTATAGGTAGTGTAGTAGTAGTAATAAGTAGTAGAGTAGTAGAGTAGTATAGGGTATAGTAGTAGTAGTAGAGAAGTTTGTTGTAGTTTGTAGCTGTAGTATATAGTTGCAGTTTTTATTGTTTTGTCATTTGCGCACCGAATTCTGCACAATGGTCCGGAACCCTGCAACACTGGGCATTTTGTGCCGCTTATAATATCTTGGCAATAACCTCCATTTTCGCAAGGATTGCTGACACATTCATCGAGTTCTGTAAATGATATTCAACAGATGTCGATGATCACTTTGGGAAATTTTTGCGAGTATTTGACATGTCTGTCTCGAAAATTGGTACAATCGAAAACTGATTTTTTTTTAAATTAAATCTCAACCAATAAGTTGTTTTTGGTGAATTACATTAAAGATAAAAAAACAGTCTTCCCAATGATTTTTGCTTTATCTCTTTTGCTTGTTTCTATTGAGAGATAACTCCAATTTACTGCAAACACAAAACACACGTTGCTTTCCAACCTTCAAATCTTATTGACGCAAAATAGTGGCAAGTTTTCTTGGATTTTTAGTGTGTATTTTTTGGTTGGCAATTATAAATTCCTTCTGGTATACTTTTAACAGATACAGATTTTGTATAATACAAAACGGTTTGTTTGCACTAAGTTCACAGAAACAAGTGCACGATATTTATTTACCATTTTATAATTAATTATTAGTCCAGGTAATCTTTCTACCAAACTCAACTCACACACAATACATGAATCTACCAAATCCCCGAAACGTCCCAATCTTAACAGCGATTTATGTGTCCCAAAGATTGCACACAAAAGTGGCCCATCAATCGTAAGAATATACATGCTGATCGATACATCCGACTAACCAGATGACACGAATTCGCGTTTGTATCGGAATTTTGAAGATATAAGCATAAATTCCAAGACAACCCCTTGGCCGTTTCACCATGCATTCCAGAATATCCTTCCGCACATTCACACTGTATCCGCCCACGGTTGCAATGCAAGCCGAATCGGGCTTACATGGACCGCTGGAACACTATCTCACTTATCTGCAAGAAAAATATTTACATGGTCAAGAAATTAATTGTATGCGGTATAAGTTGTAGAGGAAACGCAGAATCGACGAAGCGTGTTGATTTTAAAAATGTTAATAAACACACACCAACGCATACAAATAAACACAACCTACACAAAAAAAGGAAAATCAGAATTTAAAAACATTTAAAAAGTTATAGCAATCGATAGCGTGAATGTCTTGACTAAAAACTGCGACCATCCTGCTTCAAAACCATCCGGTACAACACAAAACACCCATGAAACTATATAATTTACTCACATTTCTGCTATTTTGTGTTTCTAGCGTCCAAGTATATGAAGTATACTCAGCAATTGTTCATGTACCTGAAATATTGCGTCTATTGCAACAAAAGTGGTCTATCGCATTTAACTTTGTCGAAGTGATTATTTTTTACACAAAATAATTCTAGTGAGGGGCTAGATGTAAAATTTGGTGAAGTTCATGGTAATGTTGACAAACCACTTATAAACGTATAATACTGGGTCTGACTATTCAAAAATTCGATGTTGCCATTTTTTCTGTTGACCTTAGTGACCTTGACACAAGGTCAAAGGTCAAAAGGTCATCAAATCGTCCAAAAGTATATCGACTTGGTACCAAAATGTGGCAAATTTCACAAGGAATGTTGTAAATGATATTTATTTTGTTATTTGACCTTTCGTTCTGTAATATGCAATAACCTAATTAGAGTCAATAATATGCATAAAAGTGCATTATGCAGGCCCAGTCCTGTCCAAACCAAGAGTTAGGCCGCAAGGTCTTGCACAATGTAGTCATCTGTTAAACACTCTTTACTCTGCCCTAAATGTAGAATGAACTCTACACAATCCCCATTATTTCTTGCTATTAGCCTAAGACCCATGGGTACGTAAAGTAAAGTAGTTGTTTTGTAAAAATATGCAGAAGAAAATGAGCAATGTAGTCTATACCAAAATCCATGGAACGAATCGGCGTTATTACCGTGAAATAAACCACGATTTGCACTTCTATCTCTTATTTTAGTCTAGTCACATGTATGATGTTTTCATTATTCGATACATCCAGAGACCCGGATAGTATCGTTAAAGCAAGATCAGTTAGTCACCCGTATACCCGAGGTGGGCTGGTTCTCAGTTTGGTTTGGATGTTCCCCCGGGGAGTACCCAGAGCTAACCTTTGTTGCCAAAAAAGGGACCCATAGCTTACCAGAGATGCAACTATTGGGCCAAATTTAATGCCAATTTATTGCCCTTTCTCCGCAAATGTGGACTAATTTTTACTTCAG